>JARVGW010222879.1:0-12669 GCA_031762495.1 Anablepsoides rubrolineatus | reverse complement strand
GGCAAAAGTCTGAGAGCTGATAGAATGGCCGTCCTTCAAGGTCAAGCAGCCAGGAGAATGGCCCGAATAGCCACCGATGCTGATTTGTAGAACACCAGGAGAGCACCAAGCCAATTCAGTGATCAGAATCCAATATTTATCCAGAACAGAGGTCCCATCTTTGACATGTCCTCCCATGGAAGAAAAAACATTGTTCCAAAAAAATTTATTAAGAGACCAGCTAACCAAATCCATAAAATGCCCATAATTTCTGGTTTCGGATGAAAACGTAGAGAAGGCTCTGAGCAGCAAAGCAGGGAAGATAAGGAAGGGCAGGGGAGAGGGTAATGCATTCAATTTTAAAGTATGCACATTCAATCTGACCAATTCAAACTCAATTCCTTCTGGCACAAGATTTATCCCATAGATGGTGCTGTGATTTTCTAGTCAATGTTAAAAAAAAACAAAAAAACTGTACACTTTGCAAGCTTGAGATTCTAAAACCTTGATAGTATCTTGTTTATCACTGTACAATGTAAGATTTAACAAATGCAAGACTGTACAATTTCATTCTCCCACAGGGAGAAATGTGAATGATTTGGGAAAACAAGACTCTTGGCTGGAGAAAAGACATTGTTTGCAGGAAAAATCTGACTGAAGATTTTTCACTCAAAATGTCTAATGGCTGATTTATACTTTCATTCTCAAATCATGCTTGCTGTCTTGCGTGACAAAAATTGCATAACTTCCACCTGTTTCTTATTGAACATTGCCCTCAGTCAGAATTCTGACTTACAAACCTATGCAGTTTGCATTGTGTGGCTGGTCAGAACTTCGTGGGCATGTTTGTTTATGCATAGCAGCACATCATTCTGTGTCACTTGGCTGAAAATGGTCCGCTCCCAGAAGACAGTTGTTAAATTAGCAAAATGGTACATGCAACTGACATTCACATCTTCTTCCCACCTCTGCAGTTAACAAGAAAAAATAATGGGTTTCCTTCGACTCCTCATCCAAAAACACGGGTCTCTTGTGAAATATCCTATACACCACTGAGTGAAAAAAAACAACTATCTATACTGTCATCACTGCTGTTGTTTATCTGCTTAGCTATGTGCTACACTGGGAGTGCTGTAGGAGGGATGATAATGATTTATCTTTTGCATCTTCTACATGAGTGTAAACACTTGGTAAGAAAAAGACATTTGAAATGACACTCGCTGATCCACTGTCTCACGTCTTATGGAAGTACAACCAGCAAACTGCTTGACATTTGCCATAAGACATCTTCAGTTAGAGAGTTGAATCAGTTGTTACAGATCCTGTCACACTGAGCAGGTGAGCAAGTCACCAGTTCAAGCTCATGACCAATGAGCAAAATATTTGTTTTTGCAACAACAAAAAAAGTTGTAGATGCCCTTGAAATTCTTTAAAAGGCTTTTGATTATTATTATTATTTTTTTTATTATTTCATGTGTCAAATTAAAGGTAAGAACTGGAGAAAGTTGTCTGACGCCCTGGTTTAAAAAAAAAAAAAAGCCCCTGGTAGCATCTGGAAAAATTTAAAGGCAGAAACAGCATCATTTTTGCCCACCTGGGGAACAAAGACAGCATGAACAGCATGACGTAAAACTATTGTCTTATGGAGGCCAGAAAGTACTGACAGAACCTAAAGATTAGCCAACAATCAAGGCTGTTAATATCACAAACTATCAAGTCCTTCAGAAATCTGCACCAAACAGCAAATGAAAGCCAATAAAAGTCTGGAGGCCTATAACTTTTTTGTGAGTGGGTGGGTGGGTCAACAACCTTGGTATCAAACCTTGGTATTGATGGGTTTTTGCCAGGGTGAGTGTTCTTATATTGTTTTATATGCTAAGATGCTAACAGTAGTGGCTACAAGCATATAACACCTAATGACAACATTAGCCCTATCGTTTTGTTGGGATTTGTGTTTCACCACTTTCATCAGTTCTTTTAGTTCTTCACCAGATGGCACCAGGGAGCATGGCTGGCTGCAGCAGGTGTGTGAAAACCCACCTGCAAATCATCTACCCTCATCAGTGGAGCTTAAGTGGAGTCTGCTGCCAGTCCTTTGATGCTAGAGTGTTAACCTTCAGTGGTAACTTCCAGCCGTCTGACCTCCTAGAGTTTTTTTTTTCTTTGATCACCTTTAAACCTAGACTTACCTTGTTTTCTACCCCTTGCTTTAAGGTTTCCACCACCAAGTGTCTGGATCCTGTTCCAGTCCAGTCTCTTGAAGACTCAGTCACCTACAAATCTCCAGATTTATCTCAGATCTCATCAGCCCTCAGCTGGAAGCTTCGGGATCCTCATTCCAGCTCCTCCATTAGCTCGTTCGAACCTGCTCCGCTCTCCACCATGTTTATCACTGATCATTTCACCTCTCCCTGGTGGACTCTCATCATATCCACAAGTAAATATCCTACTTCATTCTTCCATTTAAATTTTATTCCCATTAATCACTGTCAAAAATGCTTCCGATGCTTCAAGTTGGATGCTTGTGCACTTTGAGGTCAGATGCTTGTCATTTGCTCTAGACGCGCATGTCAGGAAGTGCTTTTTGGTTGTTTTCCATGGCCGGTCTTTGTACAATGGCACATGAAAATGGGTAGCTTTGCTTTATTTACTGAGAGAAAGAGCATGTAGTGCTCAAATCATAATTAATTCACCAGATAATTCAGAGGAGTTCTGAGTTTGAGTTTCACCACTCTGGGAGCTGCTTGCTTTCAGAACTATTTTTATCTCAAGGCCAGTTTGATGAGCCACTGACCTGCATCTGTGCCAATATCTCCTGTCAGAGCACCGACTACAGGCACTTGATTTAAGCTAAAGAGCTCCTGTCCATCCGTCTTAGGTTAGTGGACATCATTCAGGAGACGTCCTGTTGGGAAATGCACCGCTATGTCACATAAGAGTCTCTCTGAATGGCATGCCACATCGAGCAGCAAAACCTGACGCTCAAAACGGGTTCAGTGTTACCGCAGCATTATCCCTTCACTTTGTGTTCATAAACAGGTACAGTCAACCTTATATTGTTTTTTTTTTCTGTGCTGGTAGCTTTATTTTTGCTAAACTAAGGCTATTTTGTGTCTTTTAGGTTTGAGAAGAGCACCGCAGTAGTTTGTGATCTTGCCGCACAGCAAGAAAGCAGGTTTGCTTCCTGTATCAAGACATAATCGTAATTGCATTGCTGCTCTTTGAATCATTATTGAACTAAATTACGAGGTTACAGATTCCCATCATAAATTACCACTTAAAAAGTCCTAACTGCAAATTATACCACAGAGAAAAACTACAAGTTCCAAAAATATCAGGCTTTTGTTGTGATCATTCTTTAGCAGTTTTAACTCTTATTAAACTTATTACTAGTCATATTACTAGAGCAATTGATGCTATTTTTAAATTCACTATTGTAAAACCCAGTGTGAACCTCTCCTCTCCTAAAGCTTTTTTTATTGTCAGTTTGAAGCAAGTGCCTGATTAAATAGAAACAATGACAAGTTTCAATACACAAATTGGAAAGCCTAATCCTCTTCTTAGAATTTCCTCAGGGTGGCGAGATTAAAGACTCTGTCATGGTTAGGATACTGAGAAAACTATTCTTAGCATGAAATTTTAGCTATATGGCTCACTGATGAACATACTGAGCTGACCAACTGTAGGTCAGATCTACCATACTTGTGTTTGTCTTTTGGTGCAAATGCACAAAAGATATAGCACATTTCTTTGTACAATATGGGTGAGGGGGAAAAATATTGGAGGTTGATATATAGATGTTAAATGGTGTGCTTTTGTCGTTTGCAGTCCTTGGAAATTGTGATTTATTGAAAATGTGTGTTTGAGAGTGACATTCAGGAAGAGCTTTTCTTTCAGTGTGAGAGCAGCATTTCATCAGGATGAGTCGTTCTCTCAAAGTCAAAGCTGCATTTCATCACAGTAACCCTATCCATTTCCTCTGCATGTAATTAGAGGAGCTTTTAATTAGAGCTGAGATGAATGATTGCTGGTTGTCCATCATGGCTGCAGGCTGCTGGCTTCATGCAGTCGAACACGAACAGAACAGAACGTATTGAATACGGGTGATAAAGCCCAGAGGAAATGGCTGCTAGAATAAATTACAGAAACCAAAAAGTTTTCATGTATAAAATTTGATATGAAAAAGCCATGTGACATGACATGATTTTGAAGTCAATGAATAGATGTCCGTTTAAAACCCATTTATTAAATTACACTTATGGAACTGACATAAAAAAAAAAACTTAATTTATTGTTTTTTAAAATGTTTAAATATTGCACAAATCAAAAACGGTTCTAATGAGTCAGTTTGAAATGAGGTTCCAACACATCCTGACACAGGTCAACTTTAAAATTAGTATTATTATCAAACAATCATTGAAGTGTTTTAGCTAATATAAATGTATAAAATATGTTGCTGACTTTTGTAGGATTTGAGTAAACTGGCTTCTCTTCACTGGCTACCTGTACGTTTTAGAATTCATTTTAAAATTCTTTTGTTTGTTTTTAAGGTTTTAAACGGCCTTGCTCCGCCATATTTAACAGAGCTCCTCCATCATTACACTCCCTCTCGGTCCCTTAGGTCTGCTGACCAGCTGCTCCTGGCATCTGTGAGAGGAAGCTTAGAGGAGAAAGAACTTTCTCTGTTTGTGGCCCTAAACTCTGGAACGTTTTACTGTTGCCCATCCGACAAGCCCCCTCATTGCCCATTTTTAAGACCTGTCTGAAGGCTCACTTTTACTCATTGGCCTTCAACCCAATTGAGACTTGATTTTACCTAATTTTAGTGATTTTATCTGTTTTTATCTTCTATCTTATTTTTTATTTTTTATCTTTTTTGGCTTTTTGCTGGTGTTCAGCACTTAGTTTCAGCTGTGGCTGGTGTTAAAGTGCTTTATAAATAAAGATGATGATGATGATGGTATGTTCAAGATTCAATATAAAATAGTATAAACTATAATCGCCTCTCAGCAAGAAGATTGCCAGTTCAAATCCCGGCCCGGGGACCTTTCTGGTTGGAGTTTGCATGTAAAACATGTACAATAGGTTGCCTTCATGCCCAGGCCTCCCTTGAAAAAGAGATCTGAGATCTCAACGGGACTTGCCTGGTTAAATAACGGTAAATAAATGTTCTCTCTGTGCATGCGTGGGTTCTCTCCCGGTACTCCGGCTTCCTCCCACACACCAAAAACATGACTGTTAGGTTAATTGATAACTCTAAATTGTCCCTAGGTGTGAGTGAGAGAGTGAATGGTTGTTTGTCTCTGTGTGTGGCCCTGTGATGGACTTGCGACCTGTCCAGGGTGTACCCTGCCCCTCGCACGGTGACTGCTGGATATGGGCACCAGTGACCCACGCGTCCCTGAAAGGAATAAGTGTGTACAGAATAGATGGATAAACAGTATTCTGTGGTAATGCATTGATTAAGAAAAAAAAAGAAAAAAAAGAAAAATCTTCAGACTTAGTTTTTTGTCTACAGCTAATTACAAGAGCATGGGTAAATGGAAACACACCATAAACAAATATTTTTATTCAGTGTTAATGTTGATTAATTCTAAAAACTAAATAAACAGAAAATGTGAAATCCACGGACACACCAAAAGGCTCCCCTCTCTCTCTTTCAAAGACACACACACAGGTCAGATGTGTCTGTATGATAATGACGCTCCAAACACATTAACATTTAATATACTGTTAGACTTTAGATACCAAAGTCCTGTGGAGGTTGGGGGTGATGGTGTATTGGCTTTGGCATTTCACCCGGCTGCAGTAAATTGATCACGTGCAAGAACTAGAACTGTAGGAAATGTGGTGCTTTCTATCTTACTAAGTTGGAAAAGCACAAAATGAGCTCATCTTCTCCGATTTTGTAAAACTATGATTCCAGTTAGCTTTATTTGTTGAAAACAGCAGCAGTTTTTCTCCAGTACCAAAAATAAATAGGATGACTTTAACAAGGCCACAACAAAAAAAATTCTCCTCATTTTTACAGATGATGGAAATCTAACCTGGCCACATTCAAAATGGCAGCACTCCTTGTTGCAACAGGGGCACACCTGCAGGCAACGAATTAAAAAAAACAAAAAAAAAAATCAACAAACTCTTCTATCTTCAGGAAAAGTGTGCAAATGTGATGCTTAAACGGATTAATGCATATCAGGTGCTCATGCACGGGGAGAGAAAATTTACATAATTTCCACCCACAAAAATTCCATATAAGGATATACGTTTCCTGTCTGACATACAAGGAAGTGTCCATTCTTAAATTACATCGCAAAGTAAAAAAGAAGAACTTTATGAGTTTGGAGATTAAAGTTCTACTCAGAGATCCAGAAAAAAAACATCATTTTTAGCAGCGTCAGCTGGATCTGCTTTAAAGCTGAGGAAATAAATAACGACTGCTGTTAATGTTGTGTCTCCTGTACGGGTTGTATACAGTCACAGAAATAAAAATCTAAATCATATTCATCTGTTCTGGCTTTCCTTTGGTCAAATATTTTATTTAAGTGTAAACATCTGTGTTACGTCATTTTCATTTAATCAGAAGAAAAGCAGTCACCCTCCTCCCTTCCCGCTGTCTCCCCCTGCCGACCGTCGCATGTGTCAGATGCGGTTCTGAAAAAAAAAAGCATTTTGAAATGTCTCCAAACTTCAATTAATGTATAAGTTAAGTCGGTTTTTGACTTGAGATCTTCATATTAATATTTTAGTTTAATACAACAGCATTAATGGCCAATTTAATTTAATCAAACTAATTTATGTTGTTACATTTAAAATTTATTTACAATTCAAACAGAATATTGTCAACATTATTATGGGGTGTGATTTATTTTCAACTCGAAATATCTTCAAACTAATGAAATATAAAGTTATTAATGAAGAAAAGAAAATCTTAGAATACGAACAAATTGGTGAATGCCACAAATTCTCCTAAATCACTCGTATGCACAACTTAAGAACAAATCTGTTCGTATGAACGTTTCTTGCATCAGGCCCAATGTGTTGGATGGAAACACGAGTTTCTGTTTTCAGTTCAAACATTAAAAATATCATGGGAACACCATTTAAATATGGTTCAAATTATGGGGGGAAGGAGAAAGTTTGACCTTCATAAAACAGTTTTTATAAGATATTTGCAGACATGCTTTGTTTAAAATCCTATTGTGTGTGTTTCAAAGCTGCAAAGGTAGCGTGACCGGGTTGCACAGGACCTGTTCATCTGTTCCCCCATGTTTATGTGTGTCTTTCTCCTGAACGGGTGTTCTAAACTGTCAAAATTTCATTGTGATGCAAATTATAATGACAATAAAGGTGATTTTTCTTTTTCTTCTTCTTAAATAGTGTAGTAGAAAAGAAAAGACAGTAGATAATTGGTGGACACATGCTTTATTAAATTATTTTTAATAACCCCCAAAAAAAAAATCACAGTCTTTAGACGTGTCAGTGGCACCAACTGAACATGTTGAGTTCCAGTCTGGACTCAAACTGTAAAACTGCATGATCTGGTTCAGATGACTACAGGAACAGTCTGCAGAGCAGATGATGCTCACAGCTTCTTCCTGATGAAGCCATTTACCAGAGATGATGGAACAGCTTCTTTCTGTCACAACAAACTAAGCAGAAGTCAGAAGGAGGAGCGGGAAACAATTAGCCCAGAGGTCCCAGAGATCAAAGAATAATTAGAGTTAAATTAAGTGGCAGGTTAAATGAGCAGGCATAATTTCAATTTTTCTTTCATCCTGAGGGGGATGTGGCCTTAATTACGTTCACACTTTTTTTGTTTGGCAAACACTTCTAAATCAGTCCAAGACAGCAAATTGTGTGTCACAGTTTGTAGAGCTTGCACCCAAAAATTCAGATCAACTCAGGGAACTTGAACAAAAATAAATAAATTAATAATAGTCCATCAGGGGTCTGTGGGAGAATAAAAAAACAGCCGCCGGAAATCTGTGCGCTCAGTTTATTAATCCGTGCTCACAGATTGCTTAGATCTGTCGACAGGTTGGACGCATTGTACGAAGCCCGCATCTGCAAGGTAAATTCAGTGGATCTGTTGTATATAAACTTAAAGCACTGTTTTCATTAGCACATTTATTAGCCACAGAATTTCCCTGAAAGTTTTATTAAAATCCGAGGTGGTTATTATTTAATAATTTTCATATTTTCCAGGCAAATGATTCCTGAAACTGAGGTTACTCTCCTCATCTCTCCCGTCCCCCTTTCTCTTGTCTATGAAGGAGAATAAACATCCAAGAACCACTGGAGAAGACCTCCAAGCGGCTTACTGCAGAGAAATGTCAGTGTGTCGAGCTTCATCTGCAGAATGAGGACCTGACGGGAGCCACGGCCCAGCTCATACTCTGAAATGTTTCAAACTTTATTCAACTGTTTGTGGTGTAATAAACGTTTTTGAAAGAGCAGTAAACATTTCCTAAAAGTTCAACATAAATCTAGTCAGTACATTTTGATATAACCCTGAGAAGGCCACTAGCTAACTTTACCCAAACGTCCCCATTGTCAGGGAAACTGTAAACATCTGGTAACCACGGGCAGAAAGGCTCGGAATTTTACGTATGTTTAGCTAAAGCAGTCACTGGTCTATCTGTCAAGTTTCATTAAGCCCAGCCTTAATGAAAACTGTACAAAAAGGTCAGTTATGCATCAACTGGGAATATTTTCATGGTTTCTAAAAGGGTCTAAACTTTACACTGAAATTTTGAAAATGCTAGGATGAAAGGTTGTGAGTGGGAGTTTAAGGATTTTTTTATACTACCACTAGGTGGCACAGGTCATTTTACAACATTTGCATATGGCCATGTTCAGGACTGGATGTACATTTTTGCACAGTTTAGACACTTTATAGTGACATTACCCCAACAACGTGTTCAAGTAGAAATGGGCGTGTACAAAAAGATAAATAAATAAAATCCATTACCACGGTTTAAGTTTTGTAAAAATTGTACTATGACCCCCACACTACCACCACTCCCCCGCCCTTTTTTAATGGTCGCACTGATGCAACTAGAATCTTTTTCTAGTTGCACTAATAAAAAATCAGGTTGCATTTACAACAAAATCTGTACACTCTAGAGCAACAGTCTGCAGAATCTCTGAATGCACAACATGAAGCTACAGCAGTAGAAGACCACACAGGGTGCCACTTCTGTCAGCTAAGAACAGGAAACCAAAGCTACCTTTTACACAGACATACTGAAATTGGACAGTAAAATAGTCAAAAGAAATAGTAAAAGAACATTGCCAGCTTTGATGAGTTTCAATTCAGTGAACTTCAGAGGCCTCCACAGTCCAACTGATCACATTTGGGCTATAGCAGCACAGGATACACATCATGAATGTACAACTGACACATAAAAAGCATTAGTATGATGCTATCATGTCAATATGGACTGAAATATCTTAGGAATGTTTCCAACAACTTGTTGAATTTATGTCATGAATAATTAAGGCAGTTCTGAAGTCAAAAAGGGGTTGAACCCAGTACTATCAGGAAGTGGTGAGTGTATCTTTTAATTTTTGATCAGCCAAATAACTACATTGTTTAAATGTGAAAACAAGGCAGGAGTCTGGGAAGTTCACATGAATGGAAACAAATATTGTTTCAGCCTCAGTGTTGTTCTGGTGGAACCCAATGAAAGAATATCATCAGTGTGTTTAAAAGACCCATTTTCCGTTTCCATTCTGTGTCTCTGTGGTCTTGTTTGGGTGTAATTATCTCAATAGAAGTGAGAGCATCCTCACCGCTTTACAGCGCGATCATTTCCCCTTTCCAAAAACATCTGTTGACAATGCTTCCCATTGAGTTCATTGTGGTCCATTACTCTTCCTACCGAGAGAAGTGTGGGAGGTAGATTGTTGTTATATGGACACCATACACTCCCACTTCTGAACCCCAATTCCACCCTCCCCCCCCCCCCCCCCAAACAGTATCCTGCAGGCTGTCTAAAATGGTGGTGAAAGCCTCTGTGGTGGGTATATTGAACGGTACAGAGGGTGAACAATGGGAGGTGTGTGTAGCGGAAGTTGTGTGGATGTGTTACTGTTTGTGGAGGGTGGATGGTTTGAGGGTATGTTATTGTGAAACAGAAGGAGAGCAGTGGTGCAGTCACAGTGCCAGAAAGGACCCAGGATAACAGCGAATGCAATGAAGTGTTAAATGGGAAATCATCTGTTTTCAGCCACAGATTTAATGTCATTGCCTCTTTCTTTCAGCTATGCTCTGTTATTCCATTCACTGCTCTCTCCCCCTCCTGAGTCTCTTTACTTTTGTATTTTGTTTTTTGTACTTTTTTCTTTAATGCTGCATACTCAAATTGTCACCCTCTATTTCAAGTCTAAGAAAATTTACTTTTTTCTACAATTCTTCCTACTGCCAGATTTTGACCAATGGGGGCCTCAGGCCTCTGGGTTATCTTCTGAAGCTTGGACAGTTTTCACCTCATATTCACAAAAGACCATTTGGGTTTACAATGACAGTCTGTAAGCCCTCACATCATCTCCTCCTGTGAAACACTTAAAGCACCTCTCAGCAGGATACCTCCATTAGTGCCTGGAAAAGATGACTGGAGAGTAAATATGAAGTTAGGAAACACCTCACCACCATTTCCACTACCTCCGCCACCATGCAGTGTCTTCATCTCCTGGCTCAGATTAACTCATCCATTTACAGCTTCAGTTAATAGCTTAAGTCATGAAGAAAGTCATCAAGTATTATGGCTTTAAAAGGGGCTTTAAAGGAAGGCAAGCTGATTAAAAAAGATTTCAATTTGTGATTGTTTTGTTGTTGTTTTCCAACACAGCATTGAATTAGGCAGATGGTCGTTAAGTTGGACCCTTCCTCCTACACAAAGGGCTTGAATGAGTTCTCGTTCGGTGTGAGATGGCAGAGCCATTTATCCTCTGAGGGGACCTAATTGATCTTCACTATACTCTACTTCTGCTTTATAGGCAACATTAGACCAGACTATTCTTACTATGAGTGCATGCTTTTCTTTACCTAAAGAAAACAAGTAACTTTTGCATAGAATACTATTCTGATTGGTCACAATATTATGACCTCTTCATTAATCCCAAATGATTACTCATTTTACAACGAATACAATCTGTCAGGGCATGAAGAAAAATATTTAATTTGTCTTGGTGCTCCTCTTCTCTTCCCTCTTCTAATCTAAATAATGGATTGCCTACTTCCTTGTCAAAATCATCACTCTGTCTCAGGCTATGTTTTTCTTCCATCTCTGCCTTTAGGCTTCCCTCCTCTAAAAGTTCTGGCAGTCCTTAAAGGGCCATTTGTAATTAACTTCAGCATTTTATGTTAATAATTTTGACTAAACATGAAACCATTGTCTCATTGGTGCGTATGAGCACCTGTAACAAATAACTGAGCTCTGTGTGGTATTTCCTGCATAGAAACAGTGTTTTAGAATGTCCTCTTATAAACACTTCACAAAGTAAAAGTAAGAAAGTTTTTCTCACTGTTGAATTGTGGTATATCTTGGATTCTGAACTCTCCCACTATCTGATGAAATTTTCATGCATAATTGGCATGCATTTGTAGGAGAATACATCTAAAGTGGGTAAAGTATAAATTACCACAAAGTTAGAATTTATAGGTATTGATGTGGAAAGATAACTTATTTCTCTGAGTCAGGTATTATTTACTTTTTGGGTCACCAATTCATTTTATAGGAAGGATTTTAATAAGTCAATGATTTGGAGCTTATCTGGCTTAATGTATTTACCTTAAACAAATTAGTTCTTGTTATTAGATAAATACCATTAATTTTATTAAGAGACAAACAAGTTGAATTAAAGTTGACACATTCTCATGTAGCCTACCGTTTCTTGACAGATGAATATGGTAAGTTATTGCAAATACATGATTATGAGAAGGATGATTCAGGGGTAAATAAAATTGGGTTATGACAGGAAATGACAGAAATTATCAAACTGGCAAGATATAGTAAATCTAATATAATTGTTCCAAGTAAAACTCTAAGATGCACAGTAGAGATTAGCATAAAATTACTTTAAGCATAAAACAAAACACATTTGAGGCAAAAAAGCAAGCATGCATAATTAGGCCGCCTTAAGGCCCAGAATGATAAATTTAAAAAATATGTTTATAATTTTTTATGTATATTTAAACATTCATTTCAATCAAGCAGCAGCAGTACTCAGTATTTAGCACTATAAGTACTCTGTAAGTACTCAGTAGGTCCCAATAAGTACTCCTATTGTTACCTAGTAAGTATCCATTTTGTTCTGTATATATACCCAATATTTACACAGTAATTACTTTGAAAGTATTCTTTAAGTAACCAGGATGAATCTTTGTACACACTCTGTAAATACCCTGACACTGATTTTTGTACCATTATAAAATAAAAAATAGGTACCTTTTTAAAGTATCTTTAATTGTACCCAGCAATTATCCAATATGAATAATTGGTATAGGTATAGGCAGAGCCCTATAGACAGAGAGTTGCGACACTCTTTGAACAAGCCGACACACGGTCACGTGGTTCATGGAGCTCCCAATAGTTCCAAACAGAGGAGCACCGTCAGTCTGTCTGAGCGGACAGAACGCTGAAAACTACTATTTTTTATTTTCCCCGTGACTTTCAGGGATTA
>JARVGW010222862.1:0-12671 GCA_031762495.1 Anablepsoides rubrolineatus | reverse complement strand
AATCAAGCACTCCTTAGGTTCAGCTGTGTTGAACCAGGGCAGCTCCAAAAACATGCAGGACACCGGCCCTTGAGGACTGATTTTGGACACCCCTGGTCTAAATAAATAAACAAAGTGAAAAACCTGAGAGCTTTAAAAGATTGGAGTAAAGTCTGGATTCTTTAAAGCAAATCACACCGTATTAAAACCAAAGGATGGCTTGACAGTTTTGCAAAAATGCATAAATTAGTAAAAGCTGCTCACGCACACACACACACACACACACACACACACACACACACACACACACACATCTCCTGGAGATTACGTTGACTCAGGAGCATCTGCAGCAGAACTTCCTTTGATGACTTCAGTGAGTTTTTTGCTGATTCTCTGTTCCAAAGGTTGTTGAGGTGAAGGACAGACGTGTTCACTCTGCAGTCTGCGTTTATTCATTATTCTTCCTGTTACCTCATCACTCTTCAGGAGAAACGTTGTCCCACTACAACTTCCTGCTGCTGTTGTGGCGACACAATAAATGCTAGTTACACATTTCAGAAAATGTAGCTTTTTGTTGGACATAATGTGTCACTTTCAGCCTTTAAAGGGAGCTCAGACAAGTTGTAACATTAGACCTTATTTGCCAAACTTTACTTCAACTATGAAAAAATCACAATAGGTTGCTTAGTTTTTATTTCAAAACCATATTGGCTGTGTCCAAATTCAGGGGCTGGGTCCTCCGAAGGCCACATTTGTCAGCCATTTACGTCACATTTACGCTGCGCCGGAAGCTGTCCAAATTTGAAGACTCCCCTGATGTGACCGACAAATACGTCCTCTATCAATACATTTTTTTTGTCATTCCAAATGAGTACTACATGAGGAATGAAAGATAGATACTGAGGTCCCAGTTGTCAGAAAAAATACAATAAGCAACTAAAAAAAAGAAAAACACAAGAAAATACAAAATTGCACAGTGTGTCACAGATGGAGTAATGCAACATACAAACCTACACATTCAGTCAAAGTAAAGTAATTGATTCTATTTTTTAAAAATTGCAATTAATCACAAAAATATCTTGCCATTAATCATGATTAAAAATCTATGCCCAGTACTGCTTTTTAACTTTGACTCTTTTTGTTTTAATTTTAAGTTGCACTCATAATTATCCTTAAGAATGCATCAGTAACAAAATGACAACATGTAAAGTAAATAAATGTAACAAAAATACAATTTTTGAAGTAATTAGATGTTTTCACGTGTCACAAACAACTTTTAGAATGTGAAATAACATATTAAGGCCAACATGTGCAAGAAGTCTGAGATCCTTTTAAATGACTTTAATATCTCCCTGACATGTTTATGGCTCAAACTAAAACACATGTCAGAATGTGCAGCACGAGGACATTTTTTCTGCACCCTGAGGCTCTCTGAACGAAACGCAGTGAAGTAACTCGATGGCGTCCGATTGACGTATTAATGGAGCTGTTTGTTGTAAAACGCAGAGGCCTTTAACAGGTCGCAGGCGAGGGAGGGAGGGGGTTGATTTGACCTGTTTTTAATTATAGCAATTATGTCGGTGGCTGGCTCTGAACAGCACAGAGGAGCTGCTATCGACCAGGAGGAGACTCGTCAGCTGATAAACAGGAGGTCTGCAGCCGATCACAAGAATAAAAATAAAACTCTTACATCACCTGTTTTACATGGTTCTGTTAAACGTTACGTGCCATACAACTGGAATACATACATGTTATGACATTATGAGGCTAATGTTTCACATAGATTCAGCTGCTACCTCTTCCGAGCACACAATGTGTTCACACATCCAACCTTCCCATTACGGCACCAGGACGCACACCTCACCCAGCCGTTTGTCTGATTTACAGGACAGGTGGGAGTTCAACTGCTAAATAAAGCAACAGGCAATGTCCGACTTTCAACAATCTACTGTTCATGAGTTTAAAAATAAATGTTTTTTCTGTTTTATTTTTACTTAAGCTGGCTAAAATACAGTCATAAAACTAAAGATGTGCATTTCATCTATCAGATATGGACTTGAAACTTGTGAAAATTCAATGCTTGGGGGTGTTAGATTTAATTTATTTTTTATAATAATTTATAAATAGAGGGATGACTCATTGAGGCTGTGAGCAAAGTCCTATTTACTGTGTCTTACACTTAGATTTTGTCCCAGTTTGATACATTTTTCAGGACATAAAAATAAACACCAAACCTTCCCAATAATGAGATATTGACAGACTGTATGAAGGTATTGAGTATAACAAAAAAATGTTATCACCAAATGACAAATCAACCAAACTGACCTTGAATAAAAGGGGTAGGTCCATATCCTGACTAATGACTGCACATCATGCTCAAGCAACATAAAAAGCTAAAAAATGAATATAAAAAATACTTTATTAGCACCTGGAGCAGTTTTAAATATTAAATGACCAACTTGTCTCAGTTGAGTGACACCTGTTGCTTGTTTGTAGTTTCAGACAAACCTCTGTTGAGTTTAGTTTGTTTCTAATCCAAAAGAAAACTTTTATAACTTCACACATCAGTCTCGTTTAAAGAGATAGTTTAGAGCATGTGTCAAACTCAAGGTCCGCAGGCCAAATGTGACCACAGCATTTTATGTGGCCCGCTACAGATTCAAAGCTTCATGAATATCTTTAAAATATGCTGCTTTAAATCCAGCATTGTCCATAAACTACATCTCCTATAATGCATGTTGATTATTTTACCCTAAAAATGACTGCATCCCAACACTGAGGTGCACAGGGTTCTAATATAGCCAGCCACCATCAAAATTCACTGTGTAAAATCTCCACTTAGTGCATTTTTTGTGGCTTTCCAGTTATACTGGGAAGTGGAAATTTCCCACTTAAAAGCAGATTTAAACTAGAACGTCCCTCTAGTGGGAGTTCCGTCGGAAAATGGGAGAGTTAAGAATTCACTATGGCAGCTACTCACCTCAACTAACAGTGATTAAAACTCTCTTACTTTTAATAGTTTCTGTATTATTTATTTCACATTTAGTCAGTCGTACACAAAGTATTTTGCAGTGTTTATAAGAGGATGTGTTACACTGTTTCTATGCAGCAAATACCACGTAGAGCTCAGTTATTGTTAGTGGTGCTCAGCCGTAGCAGTGAGATGAGGAATGTGACGTTTCATGTTTAGCCAAAGTTAAACACAACACATTGAAGTTAATTAACTCTGGCCCTTTGAGGACACTTTAATGCTCACGTGGCCCTTGGTGAAAATGAGTTTGACACCTCATTTTATCTATTTGATGTGGAATATCCTAGTATTCATTATCATTATCTTATCTGAAGCAGACAACAGCGTGATCACAGTTTGGAGAGCAACTCCAGACTAGCTTTCAGCTCTAATATCTAAATCTAACAAACCAAATCATTCAGCTAATGGTCAAAAACTAAACATTTTACTCAACTAGTCATATCAAAGAAAATAAATAAATAAATAAGCTTTAATATCTGCACTTTTTTTACTGTTGGCAGATACCTGTAATATCTCTAAAACTGTAAATTAAATCTAGTTTTTAAACTCAGACCTGTGAAAAACAGGTAAAATTAAACGTCAGATGAGATGTAACACAATAACCCAGTCTCCTGTGTAAATGGACCGGACCGCCATCTGCTCTCCTGTAACAGAGCACAGATTTTTTTTTAATGAACTTAGGTTTTATGCTGATGTATTCAGGTCATCGTGAACATGCTGACTTGATTTATAGCAGCATTTGTTCCTTTGTACCTCTCCTCTTCTGGATAAGAACAATAACATGTTTGTGATGCCTTCATTCACACATCCATCAGCTTCATACCACAAAAAGGTAAACAAAAAAAGAAAAGGCATCAGCTGGTCGTGTCTGTCAGAATAATACCTGAATGAGTTTTTCATTAAGGTGGAGGGGAGTGCAGATGGTGCTTCTAGTTGTCTTACAGACATAATTGTGTCCCAAAATGCAACACTTTTTATAGATGACGCTAAAACAAAGGAAGGAAGCTGAAAGTTTAATTCTTCGTGAATCAGAGCCACTGTTATGAACTCCATCATCAATGTGCGATGTGTGACTAAATCCATATTCACTGCTTTATTTGAGAATGTGGCAGAGGCTTATGAGAAACTCCCAGACGGGTCCTTCGGTGAGTTTTTAAACGGAACTCTTGAGTTACTCATCAAGTGTATCTGCGTCATCCCTGCCTATTATTATTTCCTAGTTGGTAATTCCATTTTTTTGGGGGGCTGCTCTAGCAGAGAGGCAGAGAGCTGTCAGGAGGCCACAGCTTCAAGAGGAAATCAGAAAAGCTGCTGCTTTGGACTCTGGCCCCCGCCGAGACCCCTCAGATCAGGGACACAAACACTCAGACTGAACCTTAAAGCCTTTGTTTGTTTCACTTGTTTGTCCTCCGATGTTGGAAAGACTTAGAATGTAACAAACAGGATTTTGTTGAAATACCTTTTTTTTTGTTTTCCTCTGTTTTTACTTGAGTCTCTTTTGTGTTTATTTGGCTGAGAGGAAAAAGCTAATGGACAGAGTGACCTGGCAAAGTGACCTGTTTTCCACATAGAAGGTTGAGCATAGAGAGACACACTGGATCTGCAAAACGAAGGGATTCTGAGAAATATGCTGAGGGAGAAACGTTTTATGTCAAAAAGAAACATTTTAGAGAATCAGTGACAGACAAATTGAAACAATCGCAGCACGTCATGACCTAAAATGATTAAATTTTGTTGGTTTTTATACAAGTCAAACACTTCAGTAGAAATATGTGGCAGTCCAACAGAATATTGTGGTTCAAGTGTAAAAACAACTGTATTGGCACAAAAACACATTTGAAAATATAATTAGCATCTCTCTTTATGTTCTATCATGGGATTCCTTCCAGTCTTTACTCTTAATTAAAGCCTCTGGAATGATGTGAAAATATTTTCAGATCAGGTCAAGTCTTTCTCCTGGAAGGCTGCGGTTAGCATCATTAGCAGCGCAGCAGAGCTAGCAGCCAGAGGCAACATTAGCAAAACTCTGAAGAGTCCAGGATATACGACAAAGTATTAGGGTCACAAAATGAGATTTTTTTTTAATTATGAGAAAAAAGTCATAATATTACGAGATTAAAGTCATATAAAAATAAAGTTATAATATTTTGAGATTAAAGTCCTAATATTGTAGCTTTTATACAAAAAAGCATGCAGCACTGCATTAAAATGAGGAATGTTGAGCAACTTAAGTTATTCTTTAGTATTGTTTGAAATAAATAGTTAATCTTTTAGCACATTAGTATCAAATTATCAGTAGCAGAACTTGGAAATTGTGCAAACGACAATAAACTGAAGCTGTATTATAATTAATGAATGCTGACAGATTTAGTCATGTAGCTAATTTGGATGAAAGCATATTAATCTAACAGTGACCCAAGTCATCGCGGACTACTTTATAAACACAGACACATGGCAGCAGGTGTGGGGGAAAATAAGGAGGAAATGAGGAACGAAAAATGGACACATCATGATTATGACTTTTTTCTTGTAATATTACAACTTTAATCTTTTAATATTATGACTTTATTCTCATAAAATTATGACTTTATTCTCGTAATAATAATAAAAAAAATCTTGTTGTGTGGCCCTAATACTCCGTCGTAAGGACCTGACTAAAACTCAAACTATTTTTTTAGATTGGCAAGAACAAAGAAAAACTAATTTAAAGGGACAGTACTATTTTGAGTTCACATAATGTTTTCTGCAAAGAAGAAGATGCTAACATCAATATCAGTAGTTAGCTTAGCCGCTAAAGCTAAGCTAGCCTGACTAACTTAGTTTTTAACATTGTTGTGAAAATTATTACAAGATATTGTATTAAACTCTATTTTGTTTGAGATTTTGCTTCTGGTTTTTAGTTATTTGTTATAATTTCATTTCATTTGTTTATTTGAATGGTATTTACAATAACGTACACTAAACGATTTGTAGCTACATAAAAATAAAACAGTTTAAAATAAATAAAACATTACTATATTAAGACAATTCTTAAAACAGTGAACAATGGATCATAAAAAAATTTTTTTTAGTTCTTAGATGTTTTTTCAAGGTAGACAAAATGTAATTTTCTTACGCTGGTTCAGAAATTACTCACGCACAACAACTGACATAAATCTGCTTTAGTGCATAAATCATTTGAACAAGAAAAATAAAAATAAGCTGTGTTATAAATAGAGTGCTTTTAGAGCACTTCAAAACAAACAAAAATAAAAAAGCTTGGGTCTTTCCAAGAAAACTCAACTAACCATCTGGGAATTTCCTTCATTAGTTAATTCTGGGAATTTTTCTGAGAGTTTCTGTCTAAGAAAATCAGAGTTTGTTTCTGGCAAATCTTCACCCTCATGTCTACTGTAAATACTTTTAATTTCTCAGAAGTGTTTAACTTGATCAAACTTTAAAAAAAAGAAGCTTTTTTTCAAATATCACATTCTGTGCTATGTCTAAAGTCTAATGCAGAGACCCCTTAAGTTGACATCATGCTTTTAAATCCTTTTTCAAATTTAAATCATTCTGTTGTAATCTATATAAAGTGGAACTGCAACGCTTTGGTCTGAATTCCTCCTTATTGTAACTCCACAAGCCCCTCTTTCACCTCTTTTCTTATGTGTGTCACAAAGCAGATTGTTTTGAGGCTGTCTCTTTATGAGGTCCTTCACAACCCACCCTCATTTCAGCTTCCAGACTGGTTCATTCTAACTTGATAGAGGGGTTTACGACTATGTAGTGGTGCAGAAACCTATTATTTACCAATTAATTCAAAGATGTCAACAGAAGACTTGTCCATCCAGCCTTACATGTTGGAGCCAGAGTCTGACCCAGAGCCAGAGGAGAATGAAGATGATAAAATTGAAGTTGGTATGTCCAGACCTTCCATCGCAGATGATTTGGTGTAATAGTCCAGAAAACGTCATAGATAACAGAGAAAACTGAATGGGTTGAAAATGTGACTAAAATAGAATATAAAGATACAGTATCAACACAGCACCAGGAGAGACTAAATTTTGGTGTTTCATATATTAAAAGAGCAACATAGACATATATCATTTCAACAAATAAACAAAATAGGAACCAGATTTTCAACTAAACCTTTAATATACAAAATAATAAACTCTGAACCGTTTGACAACATCTCATTGAAATTGTAAGTGTTTTTTTTACTGTTTGTACCTTCCTTCAGGCTGAATTTGTCAAACTAAAGAGTCTGTGTTTTTGCTGTCACTTCTGTGATTTATCTCTGATCTGATCTCCAGGCTTCAACACAGAATGCTTTTTTTTGTTTCTTTATTTGCTTCCATCTGCCACCACTTTTAGCGTGTCCAAATTCTGTGGTTTCTTGGGTTTCCCCTTCCTCTCGTTTATTTTAGCTAAAAATCTATGTTGCCTGTCTCTACATCCAGCACTTTTAAGGTTATTTCAGCTCTCCTCACACGCTGATTTCTTATATATATTTTTATGGATATCTCTGGGCATCAAAGTCCTCCACATCACTTTGAAGAAAATTGCCCCCAGGATGTTTATTATTTTGCCCAGAAACCATAATCCAGTTTGGGGTTCAGACTGTCCACAGCAAAACCAGTAACAAAAATATTTTTTCTTTTTGCTTAGTGAAATTTGTCTCACTCGATATGACTTTTACATGTAGAAGAGTTGAAATTGGCTTTGAGCTGCGGTTCACAAAATGAACCAAGAAATGTAAAATCATATCATTTTACACGTCGTTTCTCCACAAACCAGCGTGGAAAATCAATCTGAACTGTTGTGTCAACTTGTCCAGCAGTTTTTAGCAATACAAAGAAAAAAAGGGATTAAAGGCTGTGTTTTTAGGACGTCGTTTTAAGTTTCATTTTTTTCACTGTATTTTTAACTTTATTACATTTATTTCCTCCAAAAGAAGTGTTTGTTAACCCAACAAAAAGAAGAAAAAAAACCACATTGAGTGAATATATTATGAAGATTTTGGCCTTTATAAAAATAACTTTACATCATCAGTTTCATAGAAGTTGGTAAAAACAACTGGAACTTTATGAATATCAGATTATATGAGCAGAGACAAATCAGATCTCCCGTCTCATCTGGGTCTCAGATCAAGTGATCCGGCCACATCAGGACTCAGATCTCATTTCTCCCTGCAGTTCAAAAATAATGTGATTTACAAAAGCCAAAACTATCCATTCCTGGGAAAAAGTCTTCACTCTTATATTATTTAGTTTCTTTCTTGGCAGATGACAGCTTTTCCTGAAAGGCCTGACAGTTTTCACATTTTGGTTTGATTTATCCAAACCGTGTAAAATGAAATAAAACAGTCATCATCGTTCCTCAGGCATTATTTTTAAAAAACCACACGCTTTTGGCTTGATTTGTTCAAAATTTGTCTTTAACAAACACAGATCCTAGACTAACTTGGCGTCATTTTTTGCTGTTTCTCTGTCAAAAAAAACTAACAAACAAGTTTTCCGATGCTTTGAAAGCTACAATTTTCACAAAATTTTGGTGATGAGAGATCAGAACATGTGGAAAAGTCCACATGTTGGACATCAGTCTGTCAAAGAGCAGAAAACATCTGCTGATGATGTTTTGTTCCTCAGTCAGTCTGAGGAAAGTCATAAATTCTGCTTCATGCAGAAGAAACAAAGAGGAGAGAGAAAATCATACAAAGACCGGCTAAGTTAGCAGGAGGCCATGTGACCACAGGCTGGACTGTTGCCAATCGATTTCATCTTCACACATCGTAAAATCAATTGGCTTTGAAAAGGTTTTAAGAGGCAGAACATGTGGTATTGTGGCAGCTCTGTGTAATTTTTTATTGCTTATTCTTTAGCACATTTCAGTGGTTATTCTTAGTTTTATTGGCAACATTTTTTTCTGTTTTTCTAACTTTGTTTCACCGCCACAAAAACATTTAATTTGTCTTTAGAAGGGACTTGCTGGTGGCCTCAGGCCTTTTCCCTCTTCATTTTACAGCAAATGATTCAAAAATATACTTTTATGTTTGCAGGGAAAGATTTGATCTTGTATAAAGTTGGGACTTTTCTGGTTGAGTAAGAGAGAGATACATTTACAGCTGCATTCCTGCTGTGATGTAGTCACAATAAAATAATTTAAAACAACAAAACTTGAGGAAACACAAAGCAGAACCAGACAGGGCATGGAAGCTCAATGCTATAGACGAGTGAGGAATGAGAAATTAATTGTACTTGGAGACATCTGGCTTAATGACAACAGAGAACAGGTGAAAGTGGGCAGAATGTAGGAGAGAATGGCTGAAAAACACCTATAGGCACAAGAAAGATAAAGAAACAGAAAACAAAGGAAATAAAAAAACTAACACACACACACACACACACAAAATAAACTCGAAACAAAAAACTAAACTCTATAAAAGCTCATGACAGAGAAAACTTAACATCAAGTGAAAACAGAGTGTAATTATCTTAAATGATAGTTCACTGGAAAAAAAATCTGTTTGACATTTCACTGACATTCAGCACTCATTAAATAATCAAACGTGTTCTTTTCAGAAAAACAAAATTTTGTTTAATTTTCACTAAAAAACAATTTAAATCAAAGTAAAACTGAACCAAATAATACAGATAATAATAATAGTATAAATAATAACAACAGGCACTCAGAGAGAACACCCTCCACCGAAACAGCTGCAGAGCTGTGATTGGTGGAACAAAGTTCTACTAGATGCTGATTGGCTGTCACAGTAGGACATCATCACTTGTTCATAACGTTTTGAGTCATCTTGTGCACAGATGAACAATTAAACCAATGCGCCTGAAAACATAACCTGCTTGGTGTAATTATTATTATTAGTAATAATAATAATAATGATAATAATAATAAGTTCGAATTGACACATACTCATTACCAGCACAAGCCTTAATGCCAACAGAGACAAGGAGCTCTATAAGATCACCAAAAACTTTATTTCAATAAAGCAAAAGTTGACCTGGCAGCAAAATCTGTTACAAAAACTGAGGGATTAATTTCCAGGAGGTGAGGAGAGTCACTAAGAGGCACAGAGGGATCTGGACATGGTATGAACAATGCATAATGCTCCACTGAGGAAGAAATGAGAACTGGAGAACTTTATGGACTAAAGCTGACGAGGAGATGAGAAACACCTGAGCAAAATGAAACAGGGAGCAGGTGTGAGGAAATGACTGATAACGCACAGGGAACCAACAAACAACCTGAACACACAAAAAAAAACCCCAGAAAAATATAGCTTTCACTGTAAAGTGCCATTTCAAGTAATATACTTCATATGTATTATTAATTTGGATATTCTAAAATTTTTAGTTATTTGTTACCAATGTATTTTTAACAAACCTTGTAAATATAAAATTAATTTCTATTGGAAGTGGGAAAAAAGGAACCCAACAAAGTAGTCAGGAAGAGGATGGAAATTAACCAGCGGTGCTGCAAGAGCTGAAAATCCAAGAATTTAGAAACAAACAAACAAACAAAGAAAGCAGAAACCAAACTGGAGGAGAAAGAAACTGAAATAAACATGAGAATCTGGCTGAAAAAAAGAAATCTGAGGGGCACTGTCATGGAGGAGGTGAAGGAGTGATAAGACACAGGTGGTGATAGAAAATAAAAAACAGATGAAAAAGAACTGAGGACAGCCAACTTTACTGGCAGCAACAAAGATTCAAAGAGGCGTGACAAAGGCAAGGTAATAAACAAAACAATTAAGTGATTTAATATAAAACTAATATAAAACAGGAGGGATGCAAAAAACAAAACTCCCAACAGGAAACAATAAACACAACATGAAATCCGTTCAAACAACAAAATAAGTAATTAAACAGTCAAACCTACAGAATGGGCTGCACTTTAAATCATAATGTTGGCCTCTGGGGAAAGATTCTGTTGTTTATTCAACTCAGTCTTTTCACAGATCTAAAAATAAACAAATTAAAAACAGATCCAAGTGTTCGGCACAGCCAGAGTTTGGTAACGTTCTGATTTACGACAACTTGGAGAATTTTAATTCTTCTGCTGCAGCAGAAGCATCGTAATCCAGTGTGATGTTTTTTTTTTATTTAATCCATCATTTCCCGTAAAGTATTTGCCTTCATTTGGCTTCAAAAACCATGTCAGAGTTTAAAAAGTTATCTGTGGGCGGTCCTCATGAGAGAAATGACCAAACAAGAACAGGTGTGCTAAATTGGCAGAAATGATCATGTGTGAAGAACAAACACGCCATCAAGTGACTAAAACACCACAAAAAACCACAATGTGGTCTTGGATCAGCCATCAGTCACAAAAACTCAACTCTGAACAGCAACATGCTGTACTTGGACTGTCTGTAAATTGTACAGATTTCCCACCATTTTGCATAACGTACAGAGAAAATCTCCTGGATTTTAAAAAACAACAACTCATCTTAAAATTAATTATCTCAGAGACAGCCAAGCTGGGGGTCAAACTCAGTGACACACGGGGGCAAAATTCAATACTTGGTCTAAGCCAAGAGACAATTTCTGCCAATTTTTATTGAAAAAATCTTATATAATAAATTATTCTTATAGAAACACAAATGACCTTTTCCAGATTGTGTTTTAGCATTTAGAATAAACATAACCCAATGATTAAATAAAAAGTTAAGAAAGGCTCCTTTCTCCTAAATCATCATTAACAATTTCCTTTAATATTTTTTAGAGATTTTACCACAATCTAGCAAATCACTTAAAAAAAAGAAAACCACCATTAAAAGTCCAAATATTTGACTTTAAATATGAAGAGAATACAGAAAAGATAAGTAAGGTTCATTCTCTGTTGCTCTTTTTACACCAAAATTAAAGATTACTAATAAATTCTAACTTAATTTACTTGGCTTGTTTGGCCAGCTGTCATGAGAAGATTGCATTAAATATACATTAAAAAACATATTTAAAGTATTACCTTCAGGACTGGATAAAATGCTAATGAGGGCCATATTTGGCCTGCGTGCCTTGAGTTTGACATGTGTGCACTAAGCTGCAGATGCTGTTAACCTGAGACAAATTAAACTTCAATTAATGCATAATTTAAGTTGGGTTGTAGTTTAAGATCTTCTTATTAATATAGTAGTGTTAACAGCATTAATAGCCAATTTAAATTATATAGGCTACATTAATACATTTAAAATTATAATTCCAATTCAAACAGAATAGCCTATTGTCAGCATAATTATGAAGTGTGATTTATTTACAACTCAAAATATCTTAAAACTAATGAAATATGAAGTTATTAGTGAAGAAAACCTGTCTGGACAACAGCAGAATGACTGCTCAAAATACTCGACATGTCTGGACCACACATGAATTTTGTTTGTATCTGAAAAAATCTTACATTACGACAAAATTGGTGAATGTGACAAGTTCTCCTAAATCACTCGTACGCGCAACTTAAGAACAAATCTGTTCATACGAATGACTTTTACACGAGGAATGATCTATATTGTCATCATATGCCCGATGTGAATGGATATATCTATAGCAGACTTTGAAATTGAATCAAAAACATATCATACTGTGTGTTATCGACATGGGCGCAGTTAGCACTGGGGACGGGGGGGACATGTCCCCCCCAGTTTTATAGTGACCCTGATCCGTCCCCACAA
>JARVGW010222827.1:0-12676 GCA_031762495.1 Anablepsoides rubrolineatus | reverse complement strand
CACACACCAACTCTTTGTCTGCTTTAAACTTACAGCTGAAATGATCAGACAGTATAAAATACAATAATTTCCTTCAACACTGTAGAAGCTTATCCAAACAATGCCACAGCACATGTGTGCCATATTCAAAGCTAAAGGCAGTCTAACATAATATTAGAGTGTGTGACCTTTTTTTTGGACAGGCAGTAAATTATAGTTATACATCTATTCAAGAATGAAGTCCCCTTATCTGATTTTCAGGGTAACAATACATTTTTAAGGAATAGGTCATTACTTTATTACTCTCCTAATACAATTAAGAGGAAATATATCCTCAATGACTTAATAAAGAAGAAATCAATTTCATTGTGCTCTATACAATGACAATAAAGATCTTATCTTATCTTATTAAAATGATTATATTTAAATATTTGTCATTTCCAGATCCACCTAAAGCAAAAGAAATTCAATTTAAAACCATAAATAAAATATACCCCTCTAAGAACAAAATTTAAAATACTGGATACTGGAAAATATAGCTTCTGTGAGATGAAAAATGAAAATCTGGAACATCTTTTTTATGACTGCACGATAATTCAAGAATTTTGGTTTAACTTTCAGAGCTGGATCCAATCCAAAAATATTCAACTACCTGCGTTCACCTCAAAGGAAATCTTATTTGTAATATTTAATGTCTGCGGTAGTAATGAATATGGTATTGATATTTTGAATATTTTAGCTAAACATTATTTACACAAATGCCGTTTCTTTAAATGTAAACCTACCATGTCCCACTGGAGGACTGATTTAAAATCACATGCAAAGTCTTTAACGTTTGTAAAGGCAGGTAAATTTATCTCCTTTTTGGAAAGTTTTATTTTCTTTGAATAAACCCTTTCTTGTGTTCAAATGATAACACAATACTTGATGCTGGCCCTTGTTATTACATCTTCTTTATTCTGTTCTTTTTCTTTCTACTGTTAACTTTATGTTTACTCATGTCCTAAAGTGCCTTTTTGAACGTAATTGTTCAATGCAAGGTGTGGGTACCTTTTTGTTATTGAGTGAAAACTTGTAAATAAAGATTTTTTGAAAAAAAAAAAATTGTTTAAAAAAAACATATATTTAAGATGGCTGCCACAGCTAACCAATTTGGTGTGGTAGTAGCTGAGAGTCATCCTCAACACAAACACAACAGCTCACACAGTAACATGACATCATTTAGAAGGTTTGACCAAAAAGCTGCAACTCTGTTATTTCCCACCGTCAGATGGTTTTAGTGTGAAACTCTGGCATGAAGGCTCCTTCATCAGAGGAAGAAGTTAAAAAAAACGGATAAGGAAGAATGAAAATGAAACAAAACCTATAATGTTCTGCAGCGCTGCATAATTATCCATGTTCATTTTCGTTTCCTGAGTTTATTCTTATAGTCCGCTGCAGTAATTACAATGTCAGCCTAACCCCATATTGCAAAGCTATAATTTGCAGTGTTGGATCCTACTGGACTGTGACAGAGAAGAGGGAGCTGGAAAGAATGAGAGGCACATTCAGGGGAAATAAGTGGGCAAAAAGAAGTAAATCTTTGAAAAAGTAAAAAACAAAAAAAAAACCAGCTAGAAAAAGAACAAAAAATGGAGAGAAATAATTAAACGGACTGCTAATTAAGGGTCAGTGCATAATGAAATAGTTTCCAATAAAGGAAACAACATGACCATTGAAACGGTTTATTGTCCTCGTTTCTTAAAACTCGGCTCTTTCAGTGCTTCTGTGTGCTGCAGCAAAGATTAGATGTATAATTAACTGCTAATATGGACTTCATCTTTCCCTTTGTGAAGAGGACATCATCACAAAGTTAAAGCCCATGAAGAGGGACTTTCCATGCAGCTGATGGCCAATAAACAGCGGTCAGCAGCCTAATTGGAGCTGCATTGTGTCGCCTGAAGCTTAGCGGAGTCTCATCAGCTCGCCAGTTGTTTTACGGTTTATTCTGGTGGCTCATTTGTGGGAGTTGATTGGTTTGGTCATTATGTTGTTTTCAGCTCAGATGAGTTTCGTAGGAATTTGAAGGAACATCAGAGTGAAGCGTTCACCCTATTAGTGGACTTTTAAAATGTTTTTATTGTTTCGTTAAATTGAAAACATTTTCTATCACTTTCTTTCATCAGGAAAATAGTACAGCTGCTAAAGTTTGTTTAAAACATTGATTTCAACATTTTACTTGTATGCAAATGTTTCTGACTGAACAGATGATGATTTAGGATGGTACCTAAACAGCCGTGTAAGGACCAAAATCACAGTTTGTGAGGGATACACTGAGTGTGTGTTGGCACCAATCTGTTTTTTTAAATGCACAAGGCATGAAATTATGCAGCTGTCACAATAGATGAACCACTGTCACAATAATCCAGAGCAGAAAAGAGTACAGTTTGTTAAAATGCTTCTCAGCTGATGGGAAAATGTAACCTGTGTCTCATTAGCAGGAAAAGTTCTCTGATTGCACATAATTTACCACAAAATGCATATTATTTCCATTCTAATTAGTGTGATTTTCAGTAACTGGGGATGTGAAATAAAATATGCAAAGCTAAAAAGTTTCTCAAATACGTGTGTTCATCTAGACTCTGTTTACAAAAATAAAGTTTTGAGCAAATTCATTCAGCTGTGTGTGGTTTCTACAAGCAGATATAACAGAGGCTAATTAGGTGAATGAAATAGTCAGAAATGTATTTGGATGTCACAATCTGACTGTTTCAGTCTCAGGCTGCCCTTGCAAAAGAGATCTGCCATCTCAATGGGATTTGCCTGGTTGAAATAACAGCAAAATTAAATAATGGTTTGTCATCTTCAGTGTTAACCATTTTTATTTAGCACAGAACAGAGGAACTCCAATACCAACAGTTGTTTTATTATCATGAATTCATAAGAAAACCTTGACTACTTTAAATGTAACACATTCACACTGATAATTCCTGAAGAAAAAATGTGTTTTTTTTTTGTTTAATCTTTATTTAACCAGAAAAGTCCCACTGAGATGAAAAACCTCTGTTTTAAATGAGTTAAGATAGGAATTACAAACATATAGTTCCCACATCACCATAAGCAAACACAGTTGAGACGTCAAATTGAGAAACATTAAAAATCAAACTATTCAAACTAATTAGGAGCATCATGTACAAGTTGTGGAATTATAGCATCAAGTCCTTCCAGCTTTGATTTAAAAGCACACAGTAACATGAACTCTGTTAGTTTCCAATCTCTCAGCAGTGTTGTCCACAGTGAAGGTGCAGAATGGACAAAAGCCTTTTTCATCAATTCAGTTCAGGAAAACAGAAAGCAACAACTAGTCTTGTGAGTGGAAGCAGTAAAATCCAACACTTCTCTGTATGATTAGATACAAATCAAAGTGAAAAGTACAGGATTGGCTTGAATATAAAGCAATGGCAGAGTGTTCTGATGGAGAGGAGGCCATTCTACCCTGCGTCTCACAGTGATGTGAGTTTACCTCAGACAGGCAAAAGAAATAATGTTCACTGTATATTCAGACAGTGCTTTACGTGGGAAAAAAGTGTCGATACTCTAAATCAAATCCACAAAAGTCAAATTCCTCACTGTTTGTGTTGTCCAAGTGTCTTGGAGCTCAAAGTACCTATTTTTTTTTTTACTCAAATACTTTTTAAGTAACGTTTAGGAAAAAAATGTACTTTTTGAAGTAGCATTTTATTCTTACTGAATATTGTTTCCCATCATGATCTGTTTTTATTTCTATTCAGATTATATATTTTGCTGTTTGTCTCCTGAATTAATTATTGTCCAAAAGGTCTTGCCATAGTCCTGCTGGTTTATTCATTATTTAGTTTCTTAGTTTATTCTTACATTTTGTTCTTCATGCATTTCTGTTTAGTTTTCTTTTCTTCATTTAATGAGTCCTCTTTAGTTTCTTTCATGTTATTAGCTGCCTCCCAGCTGTTTTTATTGTATCAACATTTACCAGTATGTCACTCACCAGCGACGCCTCATCATCCTTATGTGTTTTAACTGACCTGTCACTCAAACTCTTGATTTTTTACTGTTCAGCACCAGATTCCCTGTTTTCATGCATTTTTTCGTCTTATTCTTCCATTCTGTGTCGTGCTTTTCTCTTCATAAATTCAGTCTGTGTGCGAGAACAAGCATGCACGGTCCGTTTTTTTTTTGTCAGGCTGCGCGATACAGAGCTTTATGAACAGGGAGCAGAGGGAAATGGGAAACGCAGGCTTTACAACACCAGAAAAAGTTCCGGAACACATCGGACTCAGGAAACAAGTTCTGCTGAGGGGTACAATTGAGAAGTGGTGGAACTGCGTATCGGTGCGTACCGGACCACGTAAAGCACTGTTTTCAGATAGAAACACTTGGGGTCCAGGATGGTTCTGTCTTTAAGGATCAGTTCCTGCAGTCAATCAGGCTGTTCACACATCAGGGAGGCTTTAGCAGTTGGACTAAACTGGACAACCTCATGACACTTTTTCATTCTAACAACTTTTATTGGTCTGGAACTCATTTTACCTGCATACAATTAGCTGAATCAGTCTGAATATAGTCCTTCTTAAAAAAAACTAACAACTAGAGATGACAATATAAGGCTTTGTTTTGTTTGTTTTTAAGCTAAAGGTTTTGCTGAAATGTTTGTCAGAGTCAATCTTAATTAAAAATCTGTTTGGTTGAAATGTTATTAATCAGAGTGGACCACAGGAGAGTTTGATCTGGTTGTTTTTAGATCTGGTTGGACCCTCTGTGGTCTCTGTTATAACAGGACAACAGTCAATCTGACTGCCTGTCACATTAAGATCACCTGGTTAAATACAGCACATGTAGTTTCTATAAATAAAATCTTCTTTGTGCAAATCTTTGCACAGAGTTGGGTAATCAAGCTAATCAGGAGATAACTTGACACGCATGTGACTTAAATGTCTCTAAACTTAAATCGTTAAATAATAACTTAGCTCAGATGTCTGAATGTGGTGGAAGTTTTACAGAAACATAAGCAGACCTGTGTCTATATCTGCACACCGAGCAGGTAAATCCATCCATCCAGTGTCTTCACCCACTTTGTCTGTCTCCAGCAGTCACTGTGTGAGAGACTGGAGACATTGTGGACAGGTCACCAGTCCATCACAGGGACACATAGAGACAATCTGCCTATTTCAAATTTTCTTTTGATTCATCTTGCAGGATGCTCAAATTCACAACCCTAAAATTAAAGATTGACACGAGCCAAAGTTTACATTCATAAATGGGTTTGGACCCCGGTCATAACTGCTTTGCAGTTCTAGTCCTAGATTGTTTCTAGACAAGAAACATTGTGATAAAGATATAAGTTAAAGACTCCATCGTGATCACTCCTGTGGCCAACACGCAGGCAGGAACATCACAAACATGTTTGATTCATGTATCACGTTTGCTACATGTATCCTAGTTTTCAAAAGCCAGAACATATTTTTGTGTAAAGCTATAATGTTTAACTTCTAACAAGTTAAATCAGCCATATGTTTATTCAAATTGATTTTACAGTTCAGAGAATACATTTTCTGTTAGGAGATGTATTTGTGTCCCCCCAAGGAAACAAATCTGCTTCAATGTGAAAACCGATCCTTCATTTAACCCCCCAAAGCTCCATGACACTAAGTACATTACCTTTTATGTTGGCAGATACAGGTGACAGGGTTTGGCTGTGAATTATGCTCATCCTTACCAGATCTATTTCCAGAGCGTTCCTCTTTATTTCTCCATGTGTCACCCGTTCATACCCATGGAATTATCACTCAGTCTGTGGAGGCAGGCCATGTATCATTAATGGGGTTTTTCAAGTGTTCCTCTGCCTTAGCCATAACATTTTTGTCCAAGTCACATGTTAAGAACCATCAGTATTCATGTTTGAGGTCATTCAGTATTATTGACATTTCTACATTCATGTCTGCGTTATGGCAGACAAACGGCACTGGAACATGAACTTCTTCCTCTGATGATGAAATGAAGCAGAGTAGTTATTACAGTACTTAACAGGTTTAGCAAGTTTGATCATTTATTTTTATATCAATATGAGAATCAAGACCTAACTGGACACTCGTTTTATTGTGACTTTGTGTAAACATGACTAACAAAAACAGTAGCAGACGTTGGACCCACAAATGCAAACTGAAGCCTGGGTCATACGACAAGTACTTAAGATTGTCAGCAGCTTTTCAAAACTGAGGGACCCCACACATGACCATAAAAAAACATTGGTCCTACAGTGTGTGGTGTACGGCCACACGGCAAATACAACACACTGCACAGGAATAGATTTCACTCAACATTCAGATGTCAGTCAGGATATTTCACAAAACCTCCCAAGATCAAACTTGACTTCAGAGTAAAACAAACATGGTCAATGATGAATATGCCATGGCGATATGGGCGGCAGTTAAAATTATCATCCTTAAGATTGTCAGAAGGGCAAAGTCAAGCCAAAAGTGGCACAATTATCTTGTTGTGTGACACAACAAAGTCAAAATTTAACTACACTTTTTTTGTTAAAGTGCCTGTGACATTCAATTTTTGTAATAAATGTGAATGGAATTGGAAAGAGAACATCGATAACATGTTGCAAAACAAATTTCACGCCGTTGAGATGAACAGTTGTTGAAATATTTGCATGTGACGAAACAGGAGGTGACATCAAAGGGGAATGTCTGCATGTAAAAAGAGCAATGCTACAATAATTACAGAAGAATCTGGTGTGTCTTTTGATTATTTTCAGTCACTAGTTGAAGAAGAGTTTAAATAAAATTGTTTCAATAAACAAAGACGACCCTTTGATTTCAAACCCTTTGATGTCACGTCCTGTTTCACTGTGCTGAGCCAAATTCACGAGAAAATAGGCCAGTTATGAGAAAAAAATGGGTAAAGTCATGTGTATTAAGCTACTTTTCTTAAATATAAATGTTTTCTTTGACTTTTTGTATTTGAAGGATAAGCATGTCACAGGCCCTTTAAACACAAACAAAAGTCTGGGACATGAAGAAACACAAAGGAGACCAGACATGGCATGTAAAATGCTCAATGAGCCACAGAGGAGGAAGTGAAGACTGAAGGGCTACATAGACTGAAGCTTATGAGGAGATGAGGTTTTAACATTTTGTCTTAATACTTAAACTCTGTGAAACTGTGGTGTTTTTGCTCAAGGTTTTCAAGCCATCAGATTTTTATACTTTCACATGCCGTGTTAAGAAGAAGAGAAGGTTAAGGGTAAGCTGTGAAGTTAAAATTCCAGGGTAAAGAGCCAGAGATTTATGTCCTTCAGAGGATATAAAGTCAAACATTTGAGTGTGAGTGTGTGGGGGATGGGGTGGGGGGGGGGGGGGGTATGTGTGTAAAAATAGCAGACCGAGGGTCTTGTGGGTGGTAATTAGTACTTGAATTTTACTAATGACTTAATAGAAAGCAACAACCATTACACAGAGGCGTACAAGTACTCTAACAAACACACACACACACACACCTACACACACACACAAACACACACACACACACACACACACCGAGCTAAGACCTACTTTGCAGTAACTGTAAGTGTGTGTCTGAGTGTATGTCAGTGTTGCTAGCCTCTCATTAATACCTATTTTCATGAATGCTGAGAAAGCTTTGTGGTTCTTTCATTGTAATTGCCTCACCATGCACACTCACACACACACTCACACACACGCTCACACACACGCACACATGCACCAACTTCTATTAGTTCCTCTAATTGAAAGGCAATTAAGCCTCAGGTTTCGTGGTGTGAGCTAAACGCTGGGTGTCTGTTTTCAGCACTGCTCTGTTTTTAAGCTTTTACCAGACCACAAAGAGCCGGCCGCAGAAACAAGATACTCAAAATGAACTTTAATATACTCGTTGTCGGCCTTTGTGCCTTTCCATGTCCTTCCAGTTCTTTTGTCTTTCACTTTGTGGGCCTTAACTTTCAGCTAATCTTGTAACTTTACATAATATAATAAAAACAACTGCTTCCTGATGGTTTTTTTTAACAAAGCTTTACTTTATAACATGCATATTTGTTGTGTATTTAAACTTTAAACAGTGTTACTGCCACTTCTTCTTTCAGCCTCCTTTTATTTGTTCCAAGATCACCACATCTGCTTTATTCCTCAGCCTAGCAGAATCATTTTTATGGCTCAGACACTGGAAAACAAAAGTGCAAGTCAGAAGCTTTGGATGTACGGTATGTGGTGTAATTCAAGGATTTATTTTCAGACAGGGAGGGTGGACCGTTTTACAGTTAAAGACATTCACATTTTAAATCTCCCATGACCTTCTGTTTTATTTCTGCAAAAACATGAGAAAAAAAACACATCTGGTTCCAATAGTGTTGTGGAGAAGAGAAATGCAGTGGCTACAGTTTGGATTGTTTGTCAAGTTGTTCAATGCATCTCACCAACTAAGAAGATATTCACTAGCCGTGTTTCCATCAACGTTTCTTGATTCGCATTAAGAAGTATCGCATCAGAAAAGGTGAATGGAAACAACTTGATAACTTCCTCTGATTCGCATAAAAGTTGATATGTTCGCTTGAGGTGGTTTTAGTTGTTTCGAAAAAGAGTTAATGCACAAAAGGAGAGATGGAAACACTTTTGCCGAATAAGTTCTGATGTAGCGAAAATTTACCTCACAGAGCTGATCAGCTGTTACTCGGTACCGGTACCAGTTTCAGGTCAGCAGCAGTCGCGACTGGCAGCAGGACCCTCCTCCCGCTGTCGGTGTCTTTTCAGTATTCCAGTAACGTGAAGAGAATTGCATTTTGTCTCCAGACAGCATGTAACATCACCAGAACTAGTTGATCTGACAGAATAATTACAACTTTCCTGATAGTAGCAATGCGTTCCTGATAACTTCTCTCCATTATCAGAATTAGAATCAGAATCAGTTTTATTGCCATTGTCAATGAACCTATCCTGAGATGTGTGGACCCTGCAAGTTTAGTGTCTTTTACTTCCTGTTTTACGCACCTGCATCTGACATAATCGATTTGCTTCAAGCCAGTTGATGGAAACACGTCTGATTCGCATTTCTTCATTTTTACATTTTTGCGAAATTGTTCAAATTCGCTCAAAATTCAATTTAAAAATGGATGGAAACACGGCTACTGTGAGTCAGCTGTTCACTTTTCCATTGTAGAATTTCCCAAAGTTCAGGTACCCATAACTTACTGATCCATGATATTTTACCATTGTTGAAGAGACCTACCACACCTGTTTCTTATTTAAGAAAGGATGTGTTCTACTTTACAAAAAGGTAAAATGTTATTTATTAAGGTGAGTATAAAGGTTTTTATAAAAAGGCTAAATCAGGCCACAAGGTCTTTGCCTTTATGTGTGTGTGCATAAAGGTTTACATGTTGTTTTTCTACAACATGTCACATTCTGTACAGTTTGTTTTTTCATCTTGGACACAAACATTTATAGCACAAACTTTTCCTTCAGAGACATGTCATATATATAAGTATTTTTTATTGAAACTGTGTGTTGAGGGACATCATTTTTCATATGCTTTCACACACACCTGTGGTTATAAATCAAATAACATGGAGTACATCAGGCAGGTTATTTTAAACCCCCCTGCTCACAAAGCACCCTCAAACATGCACACACTCCTATACAATGTGTGTCCATTTAATGCTGACCAATGACTCACTGTAGTCTTTCACGAGCACTTGACTCAAATTCACAGCATCTCTTTAAACCCGAGGGAATTGTGTGTAGGAACACACACACATTCATATAAACATAGTTCTCTATTTAAATGGGACTCTTGAGTCATGTGTTCAGACAGAGGAAGTTGTCTGGCCAAAAGGCATGTTTGCCCTGGAGAGTCATTATCGCTGTCTGTTTCTTTGTAGGAGTTTCTGCCTCAGTCTGCGTCGCTGTATCAAGACTTAGAGTTGCTCCAAAACACGCAGACATATAACCGTGTGACTCCAGTAAATGTATACTGTATGTAAAATATTCCCTTTCTGTGTAGGGTTGTTTAGGTTTAGAAGAACTACAGCAGCTTTTTAGCAGAGAGGATCATTGAACAGGTTCAGCATTAAGGAGTTGGACTGAGAAACACCGTGGACCAGACCACCGAGTCCTGGCTGTTTAACGTTCATGGACTTTCTTCTGTGACCTGGACGAGATTCAGACTGGTTCTGTGCAGAGCTGCAGAACTTTCTCAGATCCATTTTTCAGCCTCTTGTCTCCACAGACAGCTTGTTGTTATTCCACCCCCATTATTTCAGCTGATGTCTGTTTTGCTTGTTGCTCATTTCAGTTTAAATTTGACTTTTTTTGAGTAAAAACAAAGGGAGAAAGCTAACTACATTCATTCATGTAGGTTTGAGCTTTGAACTATGATTGTAAGGGTAACGATGAAGCTCTTAACATTGTCAGAAAGCTGTCAACACAGACGATCAGTTAAGCTGAATGTCATAATATTTGATTAATTCATATTTACAAGTTGCAGAAAAAATATTTAATGTATGTTGGCAGAAACCCAGAGTCACATTTATAACTCCCCAACTTTAGTGAAGTCAGTCACCAAGTGTTCAGAATTTTAATGGTTGGATCATTTCTGTGTCATCAAACAAGTCACCCACCATGAAACTCACAGTCCCACTGGGGCCGCTCAACACTTCACTCTGTGCATCCGTCCTTTTATTTATCGTTTAAGCTCTTTCCTGTGTGTGCATTGATGTGTGTCTGACCCGGCACATATATGACAGGTTTTCAGACAATTAATGGGAAACTCATAGCAGAGAATTAGGGAGCAAAAAAAGCAATTTATTTTCAAACCTTTATGTCTGCAAATTAAATATCGTTAACCTTTTAATATGACACCAACAAGACAGTTTGAAAGCCTGTGAACAGATTCTGCACAGCAGGTGTCAGCTCTGTGCACAGAGAATCACACCACAGTAGCCTATATGATTTCTACATGTTTTTATCTTGTGTAATGTTTGCAGGAACTGAAACAGCAGACAATTAACAAAGTTTACTATTCAGACTTTTACTTCTTTTTTGTTTTACTGCTGTGGAATTATAAATCTGGATTTGGTAGATGTTTGCGGTGAGGCATCTTTGCATCATTTCTTGTTTGTTATTGAAGTTTTGGTTTTGACAATGGATTTGCTAGCTCCAGCTAGCTTTAACTTTGCTTAACTATGTTTCTCTCCTGGCTTCTTCTGTTCTCACTTGCTCTGTGTGTCAGATGTTTAGCTATTCCTCTGCCTCCTTTAGCAATAATGGTATGTGTAGTAAATATAATCTTAGAGTAGCTCTGGAGGCAAGGCTGTCTGAATTGGAAGCTCGGCTCAGTTTGTTAGCCAGGCAGCACAGAGCCAACGAGAGTTGCTCCTGTTAGTAGTCCTTAAGCAGACTCTGAGCCACCAGGACATCGGGTTGGCTGAGAGATGGTTGGGAGTAAGCATAAAGCTAAGTCTAAGCCCCTAGTTCACCACCAACCTGTTCACAAATGGATTGTCTTCACTCAGACACACCTGCTGAGAAGCACAGACCAGTCCATCTTTAAGCTCCCTTGGGCCATAAATCACAGGATCCTGCTCAGAAATAAACCGAGACGAGCAGAAATAAAAAAATACATTGTACAGATTTCAGCTGGGCTGACAGAGTTCAGTCAACCTGTAATGTTACTGAGTTAGGAAGAAAAATACAAAGTCTGTCTCACAGTCCACGTGTCCATCCACAAGCCTGCGTCTACCATAACTAACTACAGAGGGCAGTGGTGCATAGGCTACCTATGACATCACAGGCATACGACTGAATCCTACCTAAAACTGCTGACTAAGGCTAAGGTAAAATACAGTATGAGTGTTATTACGTCAGCCGTAATGACTCCTGGTTATGTAAATGAGAGGTCACTAAAATTATTGTTGCTTTGATGTGTAACTTTGCAACAACTATGTTGGACTCTGTAGATTTCTCTGGTCCCATCTCCAACCTGGTAGGTAGGTAGGTAGGTAGGTATTTCAGCTGTGTCCTTAAAACAACGTGGGCTACGTCGACAATTAGATACACATACTTTGAATAAAACCTAGCATAACCTGCATAATATTGTGCATAATGTCATTAACAAGTCTGACCAAAACAACTATGTCTCTCTGAGATGATTTTATTTTAAAACTGTGGTGTGAAAGGCAATATGTAGTCCTTTGAGGAAAATAGATTTAGTTTATATTTTATACAAAAAAAATACAAAAGCCATCTGAAATATATACTGTACGTGGCAAAGTTATCAAAGAAAGCAATGTTTGTATTTTCCTTTGATCAGACTGATCAGTCATCAGGGTTATTCCAGTTTGGTCTCAGTTGATTTGTAAATTAATGACGGGCAGCACAAACAGACACTTCCGTCAGAGATCCCAACAATAATCAGATATGAGATTATCAGTAGGAGAGTAATTGTTGGTTCTTCAAAGCTGCCTGCTGTGTGGTTAACAGGAACCAAGGAGCCCTGAGGGACCATTTTCATCTACTGAAGATTTTAAACCCACATACAGTGGGTTGCAAAAGTATTCATACCCCTTGAACTTTTCCATATTTTGTCATATTACAACCACAAACATAAATATATTTCACTGGAATTTAATGTGAAAGACCAACACAAAGTGGTATACAATTGTGAA
>JARVGW010222812.1:0-12678 GCA_031762495.1 Anablepsoides rubrolineatus | reverse complement strand
TTCAACATTAGGAATCAGAAATTACCTGTTTTCAGTGCAAAACAATCTCAACCAGACCAGTAAATGTAAAGTGAAGTGTCACAATGTAGACAAGAAACACAGATGTGCAATTACAGCAGAGTAGTAGTGCAAATGGTTGTGCAGCAGCAGGTGTGTAAACACCTATTATGATTTAGGATTATGATTAGGATGCACTAGTCTACCTGTTTCAGCATATTATATATATATATATAATTATATATATATATATATATATATATATATATTATATATATATTTATATGGCAATCTGTGTTAATTACGGACAATGTGAGATATGAATTTTCTGAATACCGACTCAGCGGTTTAAATAGTCTGAACACGTTTGGAATTTTACATTGGGTCCGCCAGTGTTTCGTGGGGGACACTTCTCCTCGCAGCACCACTATGTGCATTAGCAAGCTGATGTTATTGTTGGAGCAGCTTCTCAATAACTGGTGAAAAGAAGATTACCATCAAATTATGTTATACCAGTGTAATTATTGAAAAAACCATGATAGGAAACTTGGGTCATAGCCCAGCACTACTACCAACCACAATCAATGGAAGAACACAAAGTAACAAGAAGAGAGAAAGGTGGGCCAAACCCTGACCCTACAGATGTGGAGGGTCTTACCTGTCCACACTGCTTCCTTGAGCCAGTTTGTTTTCCACCACTTTGAGCGCAGCCTCCAGAGATGAGCTGGTTTGCTCCAGTCTCTTCTGAGCCAGAACCTCCAGAACAGCCACACCAGATGGAGATGGTGGGTTGAATGTTGGTACCAGAGAGGACGGAGCAGCAAAGGAAACACTCTGAATGATGAAGTCAGTGTCTGAAGAACAACAGGGAACATGTCACTATAGCCGTGTTTCCATCCAATTTTAATTCAAATTTTGAGCGAATTTTTAAAATTTCGCAAAAAAGAAAAAAAAAAGAAATGCAAATCAGACGTGTTTCCATCAACTGGCTTGAAGCGAATCAATTACGTCAGACGCATGTGTGTAGTAAACAGGAAGTAAAAGTCACAAACTCACAGTCCACACGTCTCAGGACAATGGAGAGAAGTTATCAGGAACATGTTGTTGCTATCAGGAAAGTTGTAATTATTCTATTTATTTACCGCTATTTAACCAGGCACGTCCCGTTGAGATCTCAGATCTCTTTTTCAAAGGCGGCCTGGGCCTGAAGACAACCTATTGTACATGTTTTAGCAGTGGGGGAAACCGGAGTACCCGGAGAAAACCCATGCAAGCATGAGGAGAACATGCAAACTCCGCACAGAAAGACCCCAAGTCCGAACCGGGGATCAAACACGGGACCTTCTTGCTGTGAGGCGACAGTGCTAACCACTGAGCCGTTGTGCCACCACGACAACTGGTTCTGGTGATGTTACATGCTGTCAGGAGAGGTAGAGAAAGAAATGCAATTCTCTTCACATTACAGGAATAACTGAGAATACACCGACAGCAGGAGGAGGGTCCTGCTGCAGTCACTCTGGTACCGTTCAGACAGCGGGAACAGCTGATCAACCATGTGAGGTAAATGTTCACTACGTCAGAACTTATTCGGCAAATGTGTTTCCATCTCTCCTTTCACGCATTAACTCTTTTTCAAAAAACCCAAAAGCCACCTCAAGCGAGCGTAAAAACATTTTTGCAAATTAGAGGAAGTTTTTTTTCGAATTGTGCCGTTTCCATTCACCATTCATGCAAAATGCGCTTTAAAAAACGTTGATGGAAACACAAGCTTATGATGGTTAAAACAAACATTACAGGAACAGAAAACAGATCCTGACAGAAAAGAAGTTTAACCTGCTGATGAGCTGAATGACGGGCCGGGCTGAGGGAGTCTGGATCCAGACAGGACAGCAGTTTTCTGTGGACTCTCAGAACAGACCTTAGACAGGACTGTGTGTTGGTGCTTCACAGGTTTAGGACTCAGTACGGCCATCTGCACAGGATTACTGACGTTCATCTTCGGTGAGACTGTGTGAATCTGCACACTGGTCAACTGTGGAATGGCAGTTTGGGCTGACGGAGCCATTTTATGGGGGCTTGTTGGTTTGCCATTGGGGGTTTGCTGAAGAGGAGTGAGGGGCTTTGAGGACACTGGAGGCTTTGGAACTTTTCCCATTGAGCTGACTCTGTGGAAAACATTTCTCAGTGTTGGAGCCTCTTCAGGACTTCCTGTACTGATACAATCCTGCCTGTGGATGGGGTCCTCTCTGTCGGGAGTGGTAGCCCCCTCAGGTTTGTCTTTGGGTTTGTGTCGTCTTTTCACCGTGTCGGACTCTTTCAGGTTAAACTCGGGAAGCTCCAGGCTGTTCGGGGTCTGGACTGGACTATCTGATGGGGTCTTGATGTCTCCCGCAGTGACAGATAAAACCCTGGGTCTCTGTTTGATAGTGAGGTTTCCCTCCTCGGCGAAGGGGAGGTGCTCCCTGGAGGTGGCCTTTGGCGACACAGACGCACTCTTCACCTGTTTGTCATTTCTCCTGACTTTTTGCTTTTCCTCATTCCTTCCACCTCTGTATCTGTCAGTGTTGTCTTCTATTCGCTCACTTCCTACCCTCCTCAAGCCCCCCAAACCCAGAGCAGGGACTGGTTTAGAGTGGTGCAGGATGATGTGTGAGGGGAATCCGTGTGTGGTGGGGGTGGTAATGGGACTGGGGACAGGTGACCGATGGATGAAGGTTGGTGGTATATCTATTCGCCTGGATGGACTGCTGCTGCTGCTGCTGCTGCTGCCCTCCAGCCTGGCTGCGATGCTCCTCACGCTCCCTGCACTCTCTGACTCCACGCCGCCCTGCACCTCCGACCCCTCCGGCTCTACCGAGGTGCTGTCCCCCCGCTGTGGCACGGGGCTGCCACTCACTGAGCTCATTCTCTTGGGCGGCTGTGGAGGGGGACCTTTGTGTCTTGAGCGCACGGCAAAGGACTGGCTGCGGTTCACGTGACGCTGAGCTTCGGAGCCTCGGCCCGGTTTGCGAGACAGGGTGGCGAAGGACAGCGTGACCCTGGAGCGGTCAGTGCGATCGTCGTCTTCGTCAGGCTCCCCGTCGGAAAGAGCATACCGGGTCAGGCTTTGGGGGGGCTTCTTCTGTGGCTCTCTCAGGGTGCTGTCATCTGGGGCTAGTGCTGCTGGGGGTCTCAGCACAGGGACACTTCCTGGCAGAGGTTTGGAGAGCACTCTTGGAGCCCTGTTAAGACCGCTCACCTGGGCCTGCAGAAGTGCGAAGGTCTTCTGTGTGGGGGAGGGCTGTGGGGATGGAGAGGACGGGGAGAGGGGAGGCTGGTGTTGAGGCTGAAGAAAGCAGTTAGGAGACTGGATGTGTTTGGCCTTAGGGGGGACTGCTGGGTAACCAAAACGGGGCATCTTCCTGGGGGTCAGTGGGGGCGTGACAGAAGAGAACATCAGCGTGTTTGGGGAAGCAGACAAACTCTCATGCTCTCTAATCTCATTGGTCAGCTGTTTATTTCTGCCTCCAGGACCACTATGTCCACATCTGGCCTCCTCTCCTCCGCTGACTGGACCCTCTTCGGTCCTCACTGAACCTGGGGCTGTTTGCTGATTGTTGGAATATCCTACATTTGAATTCCCAGAGTTCCCTGAACCCTGAGAGCGCCTGCCGATGCTCTCTTCGCTCACGGACATGGCAGCTAGAACTGCAGAAGAAGCCACGCCCCTCATGCCAAAAGCCTCACATGCTCCTCCCCCAACCCTGCCCATCATGGCGGTCTGCAGCTCAGCACTCAGCTCGCTGTCCTGGAATGAGAGGAGGGCCCTGGGGGTCCGAGGAGAGGGGCAGCAGTTGTTGGACGGGGCGTCGGGGTGCGTGTTGTGTGTTGGTGTGTGTTCGATGGTGACCAGCTCCAGAGCAGCGTGGGGCTTTCGCCTGAGAGTCCCACCTTCGGTTCTGTCGGCGTGGGTACGAGAGCGGTGCAGGTCACACAGTCGTTTCACTGCTAACATCAGCTTTTTCTGATGGCCTGAAACACAAAACAAACATTTTGTCACTGATGTTTAGTGTGGATGTAGAGACTGAGCACAGGAAAATACAATACATGGAATTAGAATTAGTAGAGAAAATGCTTCAGACTTAATATAGAATGTAAAAAAAATAATCATATTTTTTTGTAGTTTTAATTATATTTATCTCAGGGGTTGACACAACCATTGTTTAGGTTGTCTGAGACAAACTATTTTCACTTCGGACAACCAGATCCTGCCTCCCGGTTTTCCAGTTGACAACCAAGATAAAAAAGACATAGATGAAAGTTGTCCACCACAGGGGTCCATCATTTGTTAAAATGAATGTGGGGAAAAAACCTGTTAAAGCCATCTAGGGATTAAACTGATGGTTCTTTTACCCAATAGAGAGAACCAAAGTCAAAGTTTTACCCAATCAGAACAGAGCAGGGCAGGTCGAGCAGCTGCAGCCCAGATGGCAGGTGAACACCTCCAAAGTTCTCAGCGTTTCCTGGACTATTTTCCACCAAGGATTACGTATTATATATAAAAGTACTGATTTAAAATGAGCAGTTAGATTTTCTGTAATGACATTTATTAGGAGGTGACCTCCACAAACAATGCAGAAATGGCTGTTGTATTAAAATAATGAATGGATGTTAAATTTAGGATGCATTAGTCTAGCTGTTTCAGTTTATATACATATATCAAGGCTGCACAAAGCTTTTCTACAAAATGAAAATCTATCTGAGGGCTGCGGCCAAACGCAATAATATAATTCATGAAATCCAAATATTTCTTAAGTACAGTCTTCTTATTTTAATGATTATGTCCTGCTGAAGTGTGACATGATTTGTTTGTGTACAAACTAATACAGTATCAGAATTTTATATATTTATATTTTTCATTCAAACACAAATAAATTCACTCTATCTTGAGGAGGCACAATTTATATGGATATTATTTATTTTTTACAATAGCAAGCTGAAATGAAAACAAGCAAAAATGAAATCTTTTTGGTAAAAAAATAAAATAAAAAAGTAAAAAAATCTTTCTGTGTGTGTGTTCAGAGAACTTCTTGTCTTATCATTTCTTAAAATAAATATATCAAAGCTCCTCAGTTGAAAACACTAAAATGACAGAAGAGCAGTTTAAAACCTTTCTTTCCTCAGAAAGTTTTCAGTCCTCTAAAATGTAACTTTTAATAAGGTCATGTAGACAGTATACACCTATTAAAATGAATTAGGAGTATACTTGACAACCTGAAAATAATCCTTATGTCCACCCCTGTATCTGATAGAATTAATTTGTTCCATTTCAATAATGAATCTTCCTACACCAGAGTTAAGGCCTCTGCATGCTCCATCCTGTTTAAATGGGCTCACATTGTTGCAGTTTAATGGCAAATATTGCATCATTTTGCCTGCAGCTTTTAGTCTTTGGCCCCTTCCTGTCAGAACCTGCAGGGAGAACATTTCATCCCTATTTAGATAAGAAATTATTGTGATTGGTCAGAAATTTGTGAGTGTGTTGGTTTATGTTTACTTGAGAAAAGAAAAATGTAAAATCTACATTTAGATGTATTTTGGTCTGGAACTTTCAGTGAAGTAGGAATTGTCAGTTGGAAAGGCTGTGGTGAAGTTAGAGTAACACATAAAACAAGAGTGCCTCTTTAAGAAATGATAAAGGGGAGGCAAGACGGACAGCCTTCCCAACCAATGAGAATACGTAGATCCTAATGTATTTCAACCAATGAGTGCTGACTACCAGTGTGTGTCCCCACCTGTTTACGTGCAGGCAGGAGGAGAGAGCAGCAGTGCTGCAACAAGAGAGGAAAGTTTAAAAAGTAAAGTATTGTAGACAAGCTTAAAACAACCCCTACTGTGAATAATTTCACAGTTTATCAACAGTTTTCTGAGCTGGAAACAGTTGTAGTGAGGATACAGACGGGTGTTGTGTTTTCTGCCAACTTTGAAAAAAGCTGCATGGAGCTAAGATGCTAGCCTCGATCGCTCTTAATGCCGTTGATTTTCTGAAAATTCATCTTCTGTTTTTGTTAAAAATGTTCTTATATTTTGTGCTCTGTTTAGATACTCCATTTATTGAATAAAAAATACAATACAACTGTACTATACTGACATGAACATCTAATCCAACATACTATTTTTTGTTTTGTACAGAATATAACAAAACTGAATTGCTGGATATGACTTGGACTTGTTGCTTTTAGTACAGTGATCTGAGAGGATTTTTGTTGTGAATTGATGAATCCAGATGAAAGAGTTAGGTGACAGGCTAAAAAATCTCTCACCCAGTTTAGTGATGCCTATTTCCTGCAGGTCCTCCCAGGTGATGTCCTTCACAATGCTGATGGAGTCATAGCCGTTGTCACACAATCTCTTTTGGTACTGTGGGAGTCCAATCACACTAAGCCACTCCCCCAGGTCTGACTGTAACAACACACACAATGGCAAAACTCTTAACTGATTCTAACTAATCCAAGAGAAATAGCCCATTTCCCAGCGGTGCAACATATCAGTGGAATGTCAAAAATGGTTTCTCACAGGAATGTAATCTGGCAGCCACTCAGGGATGCTCAGCTTGCTGATCTCCATGGAGATCTTCTTTCTGTGGCCCGGTTTGGTCACGCCTATAGCTGTTAGATCCTGAAGATATACGAAGGAGACCCAAACAGAAACATTGGTGATTGATGAATTTATCTTTACTGTATTCTGATTTCCATGAAACATCATTACAAACACAGTGAGAAGCCAAAAACTGAGAAATCTGCCATCTTTTAAAAGATAAATCACTTCTGCTCCTGCTGCAAAGATGTTTTTTTCTGTTCCTTCTTCAGCTTTCACACTTCAGATGCTTTATACACATCTCCAGACAAGGCTGTCTTTAAGAAGCTTAGAGTCTCAACTTTTTCTTTTATCTTTTATCTGACACTGTTCTGATCTTTTTTTCAAGGTAATAACTACCAGCATTTTTGCAAGTACTCATACTTGTACAAAGCGACGCAAAACCTTTACCAATACAGGTTTCTATACCCCAATAAATGTGTTACAGTTTACATTTCAGTGAAAAATACTGTCAATTCTACGTTTAAGGAACTCATACAAGTTGAAAGAAAATGTGGTTATTTTTATTTATTTGAAAATTTGCAACAGTACCTATACAGTATCATGCTGCATAGTTGATTTGATAAAGTCAGAAGAGCTGTAGGACTTTAAGAAGGGAGACACTTTGTTCTAAATAAAAGAAATGTGGTTTTAAAGACATTGGGCCTCATGCAAGAACCGGTAGCGGTACGCGACTGCTCTTCTTCTGAATAAATGAAAATTACATAACACAGGTGTTTACACTTTAATAAAAATATTTGACCAAAGGAATACCAGAACAGATGAATATGATTTAGATTTTTATTTCTGTGACTGTATACGACCCCTACAGGAGACACAACATTAACAGCAGTCGTCATTTATTTCCTCAACTTTAAAGCAGATCCAGCTGACGCTGGTAAAATTGACGTTTTTTTCTGGATCTCTGAGAGCAGAACTTCAATCTCCGAACTCGTAAAGTTCTTCTTTTTTTACTTTGCAATGTCATTTAAGAATGGACACTTCCTTGTATGTCAGACAGGAAACGTATATCCTTATATGGCATTTTTGTGGGTGGAAATTATGTAAATTTGCTCTCCCCGTGCACGAGCACCTGATACACATTTACACATCACATTTACACACTTCTCCTGAAGATAGAAGAGTTTGTTGAATCTGACATGACATGTTTGTACGAACCCTTCATACGAACAAAAATAAGAGAAATTTAGGATAAGAATACAAACATGTTCTTGCATGAGGCCCATTGTTTAATGTTGAAGTTCTAACTCAATAAGTACTCAGTATCCAGTACAGTGACAGTTTTTATAAACCGAGTACAAGTTCTTTAGTTTGGGTACTAGCAGATTGATGGATGGATGGATGGATGGATGGATGGATGGATGGATGGATGGATGGATGGATGGATCTGTGTCTTGTGTGCTGTCTCCCTCTTATGCTCACTCTGTACTATCACTTCTCATCCTACCTCAGTCTGTTTATCTGTCATCTTCCTGGTAATCACACAGTCCTTTGTAATCTGTTCTTCCTCAGCTGTTGCTCATTCTCCTCTCTCCATCTGTCAGTATATAGCTGGTCTCATCTCTCCATTACCTCACTGGTTGCCAGCATTTTGTTTTTGTATAATACATAATTTAATTTTACTGAGCTCCTCGTGATCTGCCTGCTTTTGGGTTCTCACTCCACATGACCCCATGACATATACTTTATTGACAAATGCCCCCTTGAGGGGGGCGGAACGGATGGATGGACGGACAACCAACCAAAATCCATCCATCTGTACCCAAACTGAAGGAACTTGTACTAGGTTTTAGAAAAACTGGTATTGGGAAAGGCCTAGTAGTAACTGGTGTCAGACAGTAAGTGATGGAAGCAGAAGATGCAAACAGACCTCAGGAGTCATCCTGCTGATGGTGGGAACATCATATCCTGCTCTGATGAAGCTGGAGGTGTACTGCTCCAGCTGGAACTCACACAACCACTGGTAGATGGCTTCAGAGTCCTAATGACAATCATGGGAGATATTTACTAAACTTCTTAGTCATAAATACAGTTCTGTGCAAAAGTCTTGAGCCAACCCTCAATGCTTTGCGTTTTGCTTCCACTTAGCTGGACCTTTGAAATGAGAGGTGGTCCAGACCAACAGTTCTCGAGGGTTTTTGAAAGTTTCTCTTTGAACTTTGGAAGCTTCTCATATGTTTTCAGAAAAAAAAAGTATCTTATCCCAGTGAGATACTGGCTTAAAAAAGGCACTTAATTCAAGGGATGAGCCAATGTTGTCTACCCTAAACAAATCTGATAAATGTAACTTGTTGTAATTGTTAACTATAGTCAGTTTGTCACCAGCAGACTGTCACAAAGCCATGTTTTCCCCATTCAGGTGTTTTTTTATTATTATTATTATTCTAGTTGAATATCTGGTGTAAAACAGATTTTGTCAGGTCCATAATGAACTTTTTATTTTATAATGAAATAATGTTTTGATATTTCCTTTTAGGTGTTTGCCTTTCATTTTATTCACTGCTTCTTCATTTATTTCTAAACCAAGAGGACTCAATGCAGAAAAGTCCTGTTTTCCTGTTCTGGCTTCTTTAGATGTATTGTCTTTTTTGTGTACAGTGCCCTGAGACAACAGTTGTTGTGACTTGGCGCTATATAAATAAAATGAATTGAATTGAATTTTGAGCTGGGGTGAAAGGGCTGAAAATCAAATCAATCAAAAAAACCTTTAAAAGACTCCCAGACAGCCTTGCTCAAGAGCACTTTAAAAGATTACAAGATTAAAACTTTTGAATAGCTAATTTAGTCCAAAGTGGCACAACTTGAGCTGTTTCTTCACTCACCTTGCCCTCCAGCAGATGTTCTGGTCTGACGAAGCCTTTAGTGCTGTTGACTTGCCGATGGGACCCACCTACAAAATAAACACAATCAATCCTCTGGGATGAAAAGCTCTGCAGTGTGTGGTTCTGAGGTTCCTCACAAACACTTAACAACAACCACTGTCTGGATTGTCTCGTTTTAAAATGCTACAAAAACAAACTGGAGTTTCTTATCAGTCTAACTCAACCAGCTGAGAGGCATCTGTCTCACATTACCACAGATCTCTGAGGAATGTCTCCTCCTGCTTTCTCAACTCTCTAGCTGGATTTTTGTCCTGAAGTCAGTGTTGCTTGTCAGGATCAACCCAACTAAATCATCACTGTTTCCAGTAACCTTTATCTAGCCAGGGATGTTCTCAATATACAGATATAACAGAAGAGACGGAGGCTGGATTATTCATCATTTCACTGATGAAGATGAACATGTTTTATTGTAAAGGAGTTAACATTTTAAAGACTGGCATTTTGGAAACTACTTGTGCTTCTTTAGTAGGAGGGTCAGTTCCCTCATCAGTTCAGTGTGCAAACAGAGTGATAGAGATGAAATAAAATGCACATGCTGAATGGTTGTGTGACTTTATTACAGTGATTACATCAGAGCTGGCAGAACGGGCACACGGCTGCGCACATCTTAGGTTTTAGTCTCTGTGATGTTTGGTGCACAATACAATGAACCCCCTTGGTGTGGTCTAGGTTGGAGCCACTGACATCTGTACGCTTCATGCTGGACAACTGCACAATATAACCACCTCACCTCAACCAACCCATTCTCACTTCCATCTTGTCACATATTGACGCTTTTCCAAGGTTCCCTCTGCGTCCTCAGGTACCCCCCCCCCTTGTGTCAGTTATTGACGAGATGTGGCGGAATCTGTTGTCATATTTCAGAAAGTGTAGAAAATGCACAGATCTAACTGTCCCAAAGCCTAAAATTACCTTTATTTGCTCTAGACATCCTGTCTCTGGCCCTAGTACCTAAAATTAACATCAACCCTGATCCCTAATATTAACCACGGACCCCAACTCAAAGACCCCTATATTTTGCATCCTGACACGTTAAAACCGGACGCCGAGGGAACCCAGAAATGCCTGGTGCGTCAATAACTGACGCAAAGGGGTTACACGACATATCAAAATAAGAAGCAGTGGGAACCTTGGAAAAAGGTCAATACGTGACAAGTTGGGAGTGAGAATCTGTTACTTCAACCCATCTCAACATGCACTCAAAAGAAGAGTTTTCCTTCTAAAGAAAGTTTAAGTTTGAAAAATAATAATAAAAAATAATTTTAGGTGACAAAGAGCTCAACTTGTTGATAAAGCAAAGGAGGTCACAGTATCATCAGCATAAAGTGGAAGTTTGTCTGACAGAAGCAGAACTGATTCCTGGAAAACACTGTCTGCATTCACAATGATGTTCATCATGTTCCAGCAGTCAGTCAAAACTCTGCTTTTCCATAAAAACAACTTTATGAAGGTAATAAAAGGGCAGCAGTGTTTGTTTCAGTCAAATCATTTGAACAGTTTCAACAAAAATTGCATTTCTAAGGCAAAGTTCAAGTTTGCGTACTTGACACCTGCACAGTCACACAGACCTTAATGCTTTTCATTTTTGCTTTTTCTTTCAGCAAAATTCAACTTGTTTTTCTAAAGAAAATACCTCCAAGAGGAGGTATTTGACCTTAAGTCATGACTTTATATAAGCCCAGACATTATTCTAATCATTTCAATAACCTTTAGAAGAATGCATCAAATACTGGCTTTGATCAGAACAGGGTTTACCTTTAGGAAGAAACGAGAGTGACAGAAGTCCTGAGGTCTGGCACTTCATCCCTCAAACAGCACAACCTTTTTAGTCAACAGCTCTTTTCTTACCAGCTCCTGCTCTCCCCTCCCACTGCTCAGCTCTCTTCTCTTTAGCCCTCCTTCCTGCTGAGTCTTTGCTCAATATGAAACAAATCCTCTCCAGTTTCAGGTGGGACACATTAAAGCAGTAACTCTGATCTTTAAATGCAAAGCTCTATGAAAACCCTCCTTGATTTAAATAAGCCTTTGAATGACCTCAGTTTGGAGAAATATGGATTCTGATGAGCAGCTAATCTGAGCAGGACTAAGACCAAACTGGATTACTGTCATTTTAAAACAAGTCCAGTTTCCACACTTTCACTGTGGTCCATATGAAAACTATTTAAGAAACTTTTAGATCTTTGTCATCTTCACTTTGTTTGGCTGAGGTTTTGCAGATAGTGACCCAGACTACTGGACATTAGTTTATTAGTTTTTTGTCTTGTTAATGTTTAACTTATTACTTGTGTTCTCTCAGTTTAGATCCTGTCTGTCTTCTTTTGTTTTATTCTCTCACTACTCCTGGTGGCTTCTCCCTGAGCCTCTATGAGGTTTTGTTGGTTGTGTCTTTGTCTTTGTATTTGTCAGGTACGGTTCTTTGGTCCAGATCCTCATGTCCAGTCTGCATCTGGGTTCATCCTCCACCGATCAATGACAGCGTAATGTTAAACAGAGCAGAACAAAAACATGTTGACTGCTGGGGCTGCAGTCCACACACTTTCTTGTGGAGGCTGACAGTGACAGATAATGAAACTTAACAGCAACACGGAACAAGCACAGGCAAAGAACCCTTCTGAGGTGCTCACAGAAAGTTTAACACTGATTTAGAAGACAGAAAATAATCTCAGAAAAAAATAATATATATATATATATATAATATTTTATATATATATATCAGCTTGATATTTTTATGTTTCTGTATAAAGTAACATTACCTGTAGATTAATAATGCTGAACAATAGTACTGAACCTTCATATTACTGCAGAGCAATTTGACGTCATAAGAATCTGTTCAATTAGTTTCTTAAACCATGTGAACAGATTTAAAGTTGGTTTTCTCAGTTTAGTATCTTCTTGAGAGAGGCTGGACCTTATTGTACTCTGTAGAGTAACTGTAGAGTTTAGTCGACTTTGGGTGAGATCTTTGATAAAGACTCTTGAATGGCTTCACAGAGATCTCTCTCAAAATGATGCAGTTGTGTCGTGAGTGTTTTGAACAGTGTTGTATAAAGTACCACAAAGTGACACTTGAGTAAAATTACAAGTACCTTACCCAAAAATTACTTTGGTAAAAGTTAAAGTCTCCTTTAGGAATATTACTTGAGTAAAAGTCTTAAAGTATCTG
>JARVGW010222727.1:0-12692 GCA_031762495.1 Anablepsoides rubrolineatus | reverse complement strand
GGAGGAAAAATCGATTTTTTCTAAAATTAAAAAATATCGATTTATATCGTAGAATCGATAAAATCGACACAGCCCTAGTCAGGAAGGCTGCCAAAACGGATAAAGAAAGTACTGTATGTGGTGACCAAAGCTGCAAAAGCACAACTTGGTATAAGTACTGACCTGAAATCATTTTTTGTTTCAGCTAAAAGATTTAAATCAAATATTCCCACTATTAGCTCTGATTTGCCCCCAAACCACTTGTTTAGCTAATTAAATTGAGGCCACAAGGTTAACTTTCTCTTCATTACATCTCTCAACAACACTAAGCGAGCACAAAAAGGTTGAGAGGGGTCAGGCTTCCAAAGCTAAAAAGACACTAAAACATTTCAAAGTGAGATGGTCATGACTATACAGAATTTCTTGTTGCTTGTATTCTTTTGGACATTTTACACACAAAAGGTAGCAAAAAGTCACCCATCAAATTCTATTAAAATATAAAATACATTTTTTTGCCTTGACTGAAAGTGCCCACTACTCATTTGTAACCTTGGTCTCTTCATTGTGAATTTGTCACTTCTTCAAAATCATTTTTTTCCAGAATAACTTGAAACATTTTAGTCAGTGATACATTTCCATGACAAACACAAAGCAATACAAAAGTTCAGAACTGCACATCAATATGGAACATGTCAAATGTCAAATTACTTTCTGACTGTAAGCTGCGGGAAGTACATGAAAATTAAACAGAGCAACAAAAATGAAGACAAAAATGTTACCATAACAGCTTTTTATACTCAAGAACAAACCAGATAAAATAAGAAAAGAATAATTTGAATGAAGTGAGGATTAAAGGTTAATGAAAACAAACTTCTCATGAAAGAAAAGAAATGTATTAATTCAGGGACTCAAAAACTTGATGCTCAAAAGCAGTCAGAGGTTGTTCATGAAACTTTAACTAAAAAAACTACAAATAAATAAATAAAATTAACAACGGTTAAGATCATCTTTGTTTCTCTGCAACCCAGGACTTGTGTTTTTAAATCAGAGCAGCCGGCAGACTTGCCTACTCTTACCTTCTGTCTCTTGGTGAATGTTAAGGGGAGGCTGCTGTGTAATTAAGGCTCAAAGTCTGACAGCCTCCTTAGCCCCAGTCCCAACATCCACATGTTGATTACATCAGAGTTCACTCCATGGGGTTCTGACACACAGCAGTGCATAGAAACACAGAACAAAGGCAGCTAAAAAAAGAGGGAATAATTACCAATTAGCCTTGCAGATAGCAGGTTAGGGAAAGTAAAAACGATGACGCAAAGTGTTTTAATGTCACGGCATGGCATTTTAAACCTGAGGCATTATTATTCTTGTTCATTAGACCCATTTTCTGTCTTGAGATTCAAATAAAGAACATAGCACTGAGTGAAGGCCAGTCTGAAGAGCTTCCACATGCAAACACTTCTGACTATAAAGTGAAAGTCTCGACCACTGCAACACATGTTAAAGAAACCCAATTGCTTTAAGGTCTCTGCAAAGTCCTTTGTGAAAAATGCTCTCATTGACGTAGCTGTGTGATGGAAATTGTGTCATTTTGATCTCAGCCTTGTGTTTCCCACCCTTTCTTGGCACAATGTTCAGGTTGAAAAACAGATAAAGTTATCAGTATCGTGCATGACTCCAGTATTTGTACAAAGTCATCATACTCATATAAAATGCCACAATACTCAGAACTGATACTAGTACCAGTATCAATACTGGGCTACTCGTATGAATACTCCATTTAATGTGTAACAGTTTACATTTCAAATGAATATTGTCAGTTCCAAGTTAAAAAAAAAATGTATACAATCTGAAATAAAATCTTATTTTATTTGATACTGTTAGTGTGTAATGTCTCCCCTAGGGAATTGGTCTTGGGGGGAGGGGGGAGTTACATACAAAAAAAAAGAAACGACTTAAACTATTTTTTTTCATTGTTTTTTTTTTTTAATAACTCTACAGTGATCCATTTTTTCAAGTTTGGCGTTGTATAAGAGTGCTTGATGTAGAGGAGTGACTGCAGAAATAGCTTTTGATGTGATATGGCGATATTTACATTAAAATTCTTTAAATTCTTGGAACTTGGTCTGTAATGCTTGGTTTATACTTCGAGGCACACTTCACGTTCCTCCTGCTGAGTGAGTGACAAAAAACTGCGCAATTTCCATCTGCTCTCCAACTGCTATCCCCTGGTGACAGCTGTCTTGTGCATCGCCCCCCAGTCAGAACTGTGAGATGCGGACCTTGCGGCTCAGAGTATGTGATTGGTTTGAACTTTGTGGGTGTGTTTGTTCATGAGGATCACCGCAGCACTTCAGCAGTGCAGTTCACCATCACACAACCCCCACAGAGCTGCGAGTGCCGACAGGCAGTCTGCTGCGGGAGTGCCTGGGGGAGGGGTCGCAGGGGAAAGTCTGCAGTGGCACAGACCCAAGGAAAGATAAACTTTTAGTGGTTTTGAAACTTTGACTTTTTCATATCATGGTATACCTTGAAACCGGTATTCGGCCCATTAATTAGTTGTTACTCAGGAACCACAAGGACACAGAAACTTCAATTTCTTGTTGTGAAGTGACTTGAACATCAAAAATCTATTTATGGTTACATAGGGATGGTATTTACAGCAGGTTGTGACATAAAGTTAGATGTGCAGAAAATTGAAACTGGAACAGATAAATCACATGTTTTTTTCTCATTTCATCTCAACACCTATGTAAGAAGAAATCTAGGGATTATCCTCAAATCTGATAACCCATTATTTTGCACTGTGGGAACTACATCTAGCACCCTTCACCCTCTATACTGAAGGCCCTTTTTGTCCTTATGCTGTATTCTGAGTTATGGAACGACAGCCTCGCACATCCTTTTTGAAATCATTCCCAGCCATCCCCTGGATGATGGAGTGCGCTAAAAATACACAGGTGTTCTGCAGACAGACCACTGATGATGCTATCAGACCAATCAAGCCAAATGACAGAAGGCACGGATGAGGAGAGTTCGGTGAGTGGCGCCAGATTGGCAGAACGAGCAGCCCTCCAAGATAAATTTAATAAAGTCTTAACAAGCTCCTCCTGCATCTCCAATGGCCCATTTATACCTTAGATACAGGCGCCGGACCTAAGTCAACACGGTGGGAAGAACTTTGAGAATGGTATCTGAACACCTGTTAGTTTGAAGATCAGAGCAGTAGAAATAATAAAACTATAGCTAAAATTAGCAAAAGTCATCAAAAACTAATCACAGACTGTTTAGACAGAATAAACAGAATCATAACAAATGCACTTGAAGTTAAATTTATTAAATATTTAAGTGTGAACAGGGTTCTTTTAGGTTTTGTTCATTTTCAGACCCTCCAGGGATCCAACATTGGATGGGGATTCTGTCCAAAGGCTCAGCAGCTGATGGTTTATTGACTGTATTAATGTACAGCTGTGTTCAAAGGAGGACAATCTGCACACAAGCACAGCCAAGTAATATGGGTAATAAGGAAAAGAGAACAAGAACATGGATGGATCACATGGTGAATGTACAAAAAACCTCTTGGATAATAACTATAGCTAGGATTTATTCATCAAAACAAACTAAGGTTACCAGCAGGTCCTGGGTCTTCCTCCAAGTCTCCTCCCAGTGGAGGCGTCCAGGAGGCATCCTAACCAGATGCCCGAGACACCTCAATTAGTTGTAAAAACTGAACAGTTTCACAACAATTTACTACTATAATTTTCTACTCAACAAGTTTCTCCTCTTCAACAGACCTGCCTGTTCAGCTTAAACAGACTTTTTTCCATCTCTTGCTGCCTGACCTGCAGCTGATTAACTTAAGCAAAATAAAATCCATTTAATATTTGCAACATAACAACACAAACCCACCAACTTCAATTACCTGCCCTGTCCAGGACATAATCTCTAAGATAAACCATAACTTTAAGACATGCATCATCACGCAAAAACATCAAATGCTCATGGTATTTTAGATACCTAATACATGATTTGAGTAGATCTGTGTGTATAATGCAGTGCTCCGGCCTTACGCAGCAACAGGAAATACACTTTCCTGATTGGCTGATAGATTGCTGACTAAGCAGTTCAATACTCACCATTCATTCATTCCACTTTATTATTTCTGAGCAGCGAGCTTTATCACCTCTCGGTTCTCGGTGTAAGAAACAGCACGTGCGTGTGAGAGGGCGTGGAATTGTTGAAACATGTATGCCTCACTCTCAGTGCTTGAGATTTGAGAACTCTATTCATACATACCCCAAAATAAACCAAAGCCACTTCACTGCATTGTACTTCAGCTACCACCACTGCCTAATGACTACTCAGTTACACTAAAAAAAGGTTAGGTGTATGGACAAGTAAACACTTTTTTAAAATCCAACTAGAAGTGATTAATTATAATATTTTGATCATTGACAGGGATTGAAAAGTAATGATCACCTGTCAGTAGGCAGATGGATATGGATATGTAAAGGATATAATTGGTTATATTGAGCCATTTACAGTAATATATCATTATCAATTGGAATATTTCCAGATAATATGAAAATAGCTAAGGTAATTCCTGTCTATAAGAACAGTGATAAATGATTAAAAAAAGGGGCAGATATAAGATTTTTCTTCTCTCTGCTGCCTTCAATTTTATTTATATTTCTTCTTCTGTTGTATATAAAGCTTTTGTCTTTTAATGAAATGAATAAAAAAAAGATGGTGAAAAGTAAGACAGAATGTTCTGTCTTTGAACTCTACTGGGGCAAAACTGCACTTCTTGTTTTCTATTTTTTTTAACTTCTGGTAACTTAAGATCTGTCATTTAAACAAATATGTTTGGTATAAATATAAATGTCAGAATCTTAGCTAAAGGCTCACAAAAACCCTTTCTACGTCCACCAAACACAGCTAAAACCACAAACAGTTGAATCAGAAAGTGAACAATTTGTGCAAAATGGCGTCGACACAAATTTGTAAAAACATTAAAGCAAATCTGTAAAAATAATTTGATCACTTTTTACTTTTTTTCAAGTCAAAGCAAATACCAAAATATGTTTTAAAGTGTTTAGAAAGATTTTTTTAAACTTGATTTTGATTAATTCGTGTGCTTTATTTGGAGTCAATGATAATTTCTCATTGGTTTCCATGAACAAGATGAAAATAAATGTATGGGTATTTTTTTAAATACAAACATTCAAATACAAGTCTTATTGCATGTTAGAACAATTTTGCCCTTAAAAATCAAGATTTTGTTTTCCTGTGTCTTTGTTGAGTTGGCAAAATATCTCATGAAACAATGCACAGACTTTAATGTCCCTGCCACAGTTGAGCCACTCTGACAAATACAAACATGTTTAGAATGATCAATTTTACATATATTGAGCTAAAATTCAGTGCGGTACCATCTGAACTGCACATGCTTGCCCAGTGAGAGACCTGACGTTCACAAAAGGATCATCAAATTTACATAATCTGAAACTATTTCAGCTGAGCGTCCAGCCAAGCAAAAACAGAAACAGAATTTAGGCCTCAATAGCAAAAGCTACAGACACACACATTTACACAGCACTTCTAATTGAACAAACTGGCTCCATAGTGGAGTCCAGTCAATAGAAAGATGAACGTAATCAAATGTTTAGTTTTTCAAAGAATACATATCTGAAAGTACCAGACTAAAGCTAAAAAACATATACAGTATTTACAATAAATAACCTTACTGATGAGTCAGAGCAATTAAACTTTCTATTATCTGTAGAGTCAGATGCATTATGACTTAAAGATGTTTTCAGTCATTTATTATCAAAAGGCACAACTTCTGAACAGAGTGAACATATCATCTTTTTACATAACTGTCATGTGTTAATGTACATTTTTGGCAAACAAAACATTTACAGGGAAAAAAACTCTTCCTCAAGAACATTTGTTAACCTTGTACTTAGTGATATCTTATTGCTGAGATAAACATGGATTTACAGTGGGCCTGATAAAGCAGGAAATTAATTTATTAACCTTTTTTTCAGTAAAAGAACAGTAGTTTAAGGCTTAATGGTAGTTCAGTTGATTAGCATTGTTGTCACACGGTAAAAGGTTGCAGGTTTAAAAATCAATTTAGCTTATGTGGGGTTTGTATGTTTTCCTGGTCTACGGTTTGGGTTATCTCCATGTACTTTCCTCCCATAGCACTTTCATATTTGGTTAAGTAAATTAAATTAAAATAGGAATTCTGCATTGGTCAGGGGCGGCTGTAGTGGAGTGGTTAGGGGAGTTGTCCTGGAACCGGAAGGTCGCCGGTTCGATCCCTTGTCTAGCCGTTTCAGTCGTTGTGTCCTTGGGCAAGACACTTCACCCGCCTTGCTTACTGATGGTGGTCAGAGGGTCCGGTGGTGCCGGTGCATGGCAGCCTTGCCTCTGTCAGTGTGCCCCAGGGCAGCTGTGGCTACAGTGTAGTTTGCCATCATCAGTGTGTGAATGTGTGTGTGAATGGGTGAATGTAACTGTACAGCACTTTGGGGTCCGGAGGGACTTGATAAAGTGCTATATAAGTTCAGTCCATTTACCATCCATCCATTATTACCGGACCTTTTCTATTTTGTTTTGTGTCGGTGCATTGTGTCTCACATTCACGTTTTAACCCTTGAGTTCTCTGAAAAGTAGAGAAGTAGAGTTCTGTAAATAGTTTCTGCTGGCCTGTTAATTTTGTCATTTTTAAGTTTACTTCTGAGTCTTGCTGTGTCAGTCAGCATTTTAAACTCTACAAACATGATACTAGTTCAAATTGTCTTATAATAAACAACAGTCAAAAAATGTTCTCACAACGAAACAAACACTTGTGCAGAAAAACTGCTCTGACTGCTTTTATAATTACTTTAAACAAAATAAAAGTAAGTAAAAGCTTTATTCAATACCATACAATAAACTTGGAAATGACATTTCATTACAAATAATAATAATAGATAAAACTAACATCGGGTGTGTCAGTATGCCTATCTACTGCTACTTTGTGCCTCTCGTTATTAGAATGTGTGATTTCCCCAACCTCTGACAGCTTTAGTTCCATGAGACAATTTGTTTTTAAAACAGCGGGTATGGACACATTATGAGGACTCGGTTCCCGTAAATATAGGTCACTGGGCAGCTCAGACTCTGATGACTGATGATTGTGACCATCTCCATATGTAGAGAGAAGATCAGATGTTGCTTAATATGCTGTTTGTTATGCAGTTGCTCCACCAGCTTCATCGCCACAGACGGCTGAGTTAATAATGCATGAATCAAATGACCTGTTAAACTAAGGTTGAACTCAGCTTGTGAGGGTTAAATGGGAGACAACATTAAGGTTGACTGCATAAAAATAGACAACAAAAAGTCAACAGTCTTATTTAACATAATCAGTTTAATGTTTTGATGTGTCATCTATAAAATATGATACTAATTTTATAAGACCAATAATTTGAATGATTCCTGACAGTATGGTAGAGATCAACCGATACAGGTTTTTGAAAGTCGATACGATACAGATTATTTTGACATCAGTAACCGATACGCCGATATGTGCAGCCAATTTTTTTGGGCTGATTCTTGAAGCTGTTACTGCTTTTTCTTCCTCCATTAACATGATAAAAAATAATAACAAATGTTACACAGGTCTCAATTTAAACAAAAAAGAAACATTTAATAACTGAGCCTTGTCTGGTGTAGGCTGAATGACGTGCTGCCACACAGAATTTATTTTTTCAGCCATTTCTTATTTTTTTTTTAAATAAATTATTAAATAAAAATTTACGATTTATTTTATCTAGTACTACATATACTGTTTTTATTTATATATTAATCAGATTAATATATATTTTACATAAAATAAAATTACCAATATCCCAGCAATTTTTAAGCAAAAACAGCAACACAGAGAAAAAGAGAGACACACACATACATCTTGCTGTCTTTGTGAGGTCTTCACACAAACACACAGCTCTGCCTCAATCTGTGCCCGTTTTTACTCTGTGCAAAAAATGCATTTAAACCAGCTGAAGTTAATAACAAGCTTAAGATCCCAGTTTGAAATGTACACCAAAGAAAACCTGCATCACGACTTTTATACTGCTGTCAGACCAAACGTGATGAGGCTTAGAGGCATGATCCCTTGATAACCTGACTACACTTTACAGTCCCTCTTTTAAAATAATCAAACTGACAACCCAATCTGCAGGTATTGTCCAAATTATCTGCACAATATAAAGTAGGGAAATAGAAAAGTTACAAACTGTATTATTGATATTCTTGAAAAAGTATTAATAAAAATTGCTGTGATAATAGTATTGCAAATTGAAAAGAAATATTGGTAAAAATGGTGATGGGTACATCTGAATATACTGAATTTAACTAAATCCTTGAAGTAGCAAGACTTTATAAAATATTACCTCTACAGGGGTCTACAGCTTTAACTGTATTGTTATAGAAACACACACACACCCCTACTATGTCTCTCTATCCCTGTGGGGACTTTCCATTGACTTCCATTCATTTACTGGAAATTGTATATCTTAATCCTGTCCATTTACCCAAAAATTAACCTCACAGGTACCGATCTGACCCTAAAACTAACCTAAACTCAATTCACACCTTGGTCCTAAACTCACCCCCACCCAAAATCAGCCTCCGAAGTTGTGGGGAACAGGCTTTGGTCCCAACAAGGAGCATCTGGTCCCCATGAGGCTGCATTTTCCTGAAAAATCGTCCCCACCAAGTAGCAAGAACAAGGGCACACACATGCACACCCTTGTATTTACATCAAACTGAGGACATTGTATTGACTTCCATTCATTTTGTATTTGCCTAACCCAGACATTTTCCCTAAAATTAACTATTACTGGTCTATACCTAATCCTAACCTGAACCAAAATTGAATTCACAGCAGAGCTGCAAATAAAGTGAGGTCATTGAAGAGGTCCCCACTTTACATCAAATACCTCACTTTGAAAGTAATATGGTGCAAATGGTCCTCACTCCATAGTAAACACATGTACACACACAGCGGACAAACTCTGAAAGTTTAATGCACTGACACAGTCACTAATCAGCCATTAAGTTTGTCTAGTTTGCCTTCTAGGACTTACAGAATTCTTTCATGTACGCAACTGTTGTACGTCAGAGGATAAAAATAACCAAACTAAATGTCATTGGTGAAATATAAACATGAAGATTATCACAAACTGAACGATGGAAATCTACATTTAAGGTAAAATTCACACACAACATATCTTGAAGTAATTAATAAGTTAGTTTATGATCATCATCTATTTAAAAGAAGTCCATTTCTACAGTGGTATATTAAGTAATTTTTTAATGTGCAGTTGAGGGGCCGGTGAAAAACATAATCTTCTGCTTGGTCTCTCACGTGGACCTCATGCAGTTTCCCCCTTTAGAATATTTTCTTACTTATTCCATTATTCGTGGAGACCCTGTTGCTCATTGCTACATCATAAACCCCTTTTCACAAGCTGCTTAAAGGTTAATCTGAAGAGTTTGTAATTATTCTTCCCTTTATCCAATGTTTAACATCTGCAAACTATAGCCATGCTCAAATTCACAATGACCTCACTTTGTACTTCCCTTTTAACACACAAAGCAAACTCAATCAGAGAGCACAACATGTAAGCTTTATATAATCATGTTTGCCCATTTGTGTGTGTGTGTGTGTGTGTGTGTCTGTGTGCAATACTCATTACAGCACATGTAATCTTGCAGGTGCACATAATACTTTGTTTTGCTTTAGGCAAAGCTGTAATGAGAACATGAAAAAAAGTAAGGACAAGCCATTCAGAGTTGAACAAACTGCAGTTAAGAAGAGTAGTTTTGCATGTAGTAATTTTTTTTCTGATGGATACCTATAAGAGGCCACAGAAAGACTTGAGAACACACAGTATGTTCTAGTTTAATAGTGTATGTGCTGCAATAACTGAGGACCGGTCAGGGTGCCCATTTTGACCTGCGTCCGCTGAAGACAGCTCCTACAATGAGCACATATCAGTCAGAACTGGTACAGGGAGCAATGAGAGAAAGTAGCTTGATTTAAGAAAATTATTTTTTTCATTTTGCACAGTGTAGATGGCTACATCTGTGTTTTCTACTCAGTGATGAAGTTTTGGGTCGTGGCTTGCAGGGAATAATTTGACATGTTTATTTGCAGGGGGGAAGGTATTATGCAAACTTTATATCATGTTTTAATCTCATTCCCTCATCCAAAACATACCCAGAGGGTTGCTTTGACTTATTCATGCATATTTGAGAAATCCTTGAATCACCTGTGGTTGCCATTTGGAGATGCCTGAACACTTGCTGGTACAAAGCACCGCCTACTCACCGCAAAGTCAAATTTATTTTTGATGTACACTGTGTTTTCATTAGTGCTAGGCGGTATACTGTTTTTGTACTGAAAACTGTTTTTTATTTTTGTTATGATACGAATTTCCTGAATACCGGACATACCAGTTTAAAAAGCATGAACACGTGCGGAACGTTTCGTCGCGGCCGCCAGTGAACTGTTTTCCGGGGGACACGTTTCCTCGTAGCACCGCTAAGCGCATTAGCATGCTAACGTTGGAGTAACTAGCGGCGGGTGGTGTTTCAGCTGCTCATATTGACTGACTTCCACAATGTTTTCTCTTCATTTCTTTGAGTGTTCCTGAAAGCCAACAAGTTGCACTTTGGAATGACCTTATTATTGTATCATGTTTTTGATCGGAGTTTGTTTTACAGAATGAAATGAATGAGTGCTAATCCAAGACTGGTGATGCATACTTTTTGCCAGGGGTTGTACATGTCCAAAAGGGACAGAGAAACTTTCCAAAAGTGTCCTAAACTACTAGATGAATACTACAGGTACCTAGATGACATCTATGAAATCTGGAACCACAGCCAGGAAGAATTAAATCAGTTTATCCAAACACTCAATAATTACCCACTACCCCTCCATCAAATTTAAACCCACCATAGACCCACAGCAGGTATTTGTCCTGGACACAATCCCATTCAAAGGAAAAAGGTTCCATAAGACTGGGAAACTGGACAAATTGTACTTCAAACCAACAGATTCACATAAACTCCTACAGAATTATTTTTGTCTCTTATAAACAATACTTATCTGCAAAATTAAAACTTGAAGAGAACTCCTAATACCTTCAAACAATAATAATAATAATAATAATAATAATAATAATAATAATAATAATAATAATAATAATAATAATGTGATATTTTTTGTTATTTGAAGATTAATATTGTTTGAATGTATTTATTTTATATTTTAAAAAGTTGGGAAAAGGGAAAAGATTTCTTTCTTCTTTCTGCTGCCTTTCATTTCATTTGATTTTTCTTTATTGTTTTTTATAGTATTTGTTTTGTTTTGTAACTGAAAATTATTATACTTTTTAAAAAAAAATAAAAAATAATAATGTGGATACACTCTAATGAAAACTGAAAAGTGTGGACTTAATGTATAACTATAACTTAAATATGTTGCAGTAAAAAGATTAAAAAAACTTTGTGTCATTGAAATAGATATGGACCTAAGAGTATAAAAGAACATGCAACAAAATAAAATTCTTCCTTAAACCAAAATTCGTCCAAATTTAGAGAGTTGTAAAGTCAGAAAAATAAAAATGATATAAAAAAGAAAACATTCAATGTTTCACCAGAGTTAGATAGTGGTCAAAACAACAGTTTTGCAACTCATGATTTATGCAAAAAGTCAAACAATGGTGGAAAAATCTAACAAGAAAGAACATGCTGACCATCTTCTTCACAAAGCATCACGCTGACATGCAGATAAGGTCATTTCAAACTCAGTCTGAACTTATATTTAGCTTTCAAATAGTTGATATTTGAGAAGGAGGACATTTATCATTTTGCAGAGTAAATTCAATCTGAAAAAAACATTGTAACAAGAATGAAGCAAAAATGTCTAAAAAACATGTCACATCAGTTAGGCATCAATTCACTATGCAAATACACAACTGCATAATTACCATAGTTATTAATAATAAATAATTACTAAAATAAAAAAAACTGTTGCGTTGTTCTTACTAACTTTTTTAATTCAGGATTTCAGCAGATAATGCACCATTCTAAAAGTATGTAAAGATATTTTATGAACATATTCTCATGACTAAAGCAATGATAATGCTTTAAAATTCAACTCAAGTTTATTAGATATTAGACAGACCACGGTCTGTAGTTTTAAAATATGGATGTCAACGGTAAACTTGCAGTTTCTGATGTCTATACATGACACTAAACCCTGTTTTTTCATTCTAAAATAATTCTTATTGTTGCTGTGTTGTTATTTGTTGTTCAGCTGTGCTTGACTGTCAGTTTTTGTTCTCTGGAAATTGCAGGTGTGCTGAATCACAAATGCAGAACTTAAGTACATCATACAGTCTATTTTCAAAACAGCTGGGTTTTTATTCTAATGTTCACAAAGTTGGTGTTTCGACATGACAGTTTTTGAATACATTTTTATTCAAATATAGGCAGGTGGTAATGTTATTTTTAGAATGTTGTTTCAAAAAATAAGTAAAAAAAAACACCACAAAAGTCCCAGCATCAATACCATTATACACTCACCGGCCACTTTATTAGGTACACCATACTAGTAACGGGTTGGACCCCCTTTTGCCTTCAGAACTGCC
>JARVGW010222660.1:0-12700 GCA_031762495.1 Anablepsoides rubrolineatus | reverse complement strand
TACCATACCATACCATACCATACCATACCATACCATACCATACCATACCATACCATACCATACCATTTTTATTTATAGAGCATTTTAAACACCCACAAACCAAAGTGCTGTACACATAATAAAACATGCATACATTCATAAAACCAATAAAAACATGAAAATAAAACATAAAAACAACACTACAAATTGTGTTCAAAGGCCAGAGAGAAAAAATTAGTTTTTAGAAGAGATTTAAATACAGACAGGAACGGCGCCTGTCTGTTGTCCAAAGGAAGGTTGTTCCATAATTTAGGAGCTGCCACAGAAAAAGCACGGACACCTCTGAGCTTACACTTTGTCTTGGGCACATTCAGGAGCAGTCAGAGAGTCAGATTAAGTTGTCTATCATTGATGGCACTGTCTGGTTGCTGAAACCTTCTGCAAGAGTAACACTGAAGGCCTTGGCTTGACCAGCAGGTGGCATCAGCAAATAAAACCCTCTGTTGGTGCTTAGAGAAAGAGGAGGGAGTGTTAGTTGGAAAGGAATGAGAGTTTCTTCCATTTTAGTATCCATTTAGTAGTATCAGTGCTGCCAAATTGTCTATTATGTGTTTTTATGTCAGCATGACCGTAAAAATGTATATAACAAAAAATATATATTTTTAGAACTAGTTTGATATAAGTTGACTTGTATAAAATTATGATTTTTCTCTGTCATTTTATGATACTGACCATCGTTTTCATGATCATGACTGCAGGGATAGAATAATAGCTGCCATTACCTTCCTACATAAAATAGCCCTAATAGCTCCAAAGAGGGTTGAAGAAGAAAGTTCAGAGCCAACAGGAGGTGTGGGGTAACACAAACCATATGAGGAAAATGTTGTGGCTTTACATGAACTATGGCTGTTGGCCTCTGTGGTTGGTATTTACACAGTTTCTGGGGTTTGTTCTCCTGCATGGCCTAGGCACAGTTTCTACAACTACAACATACAGGAATGCCAAATAGACGCAGAGTCCTTTGAGGTGATCTCTGCAGCTAACTGCTGTGATTTGTTGTCAGCTCCTCCTGGTGCTTCACGACTCCATATGAGGTCATGCAGGACGGCCTGAGAGTTTTGGATGTCTGCTCTGCTCTGAGGTTTCCTCTCTGTGTCAACCCGGTCTGCAGATGTTGTTCTTTAAGCACAGCCTTGCTTCCTGACTGCCAGCGCCAAACTGAATGAGCTATTGTTTGTGTGATGACATCATCGCCTTCAGCTTCCCTCTGCCCAGCAGGGTCTTGGAGTAGATGCGAGTGTGTGTGTGTGTGTGTGTATAAATGAGCCATTATCGCTGTGCGCTGGCCAGTTTGCCAGACATTTGAGCTCTCAAATGTAGAGTGGCTACATCTGCTAGTCAGCCTTAAAGGGAAAGTTACATTTTCAAGACACATAGAGCATCCAGTACACTCAGACCTTGATCTAAATTCTGCTTGAGCATTTTAGTGAATTATAATGTAGAACATTAGCAATTCTAGCGTAGTCAGGTTTGTCTTATTCCCTACAAGGAAAAAGAGTCATCTCTAAGAAATGACTCTGAACTCAACTCCTCATACCTAATAGCTACAATAAAAACACTATTCATTGTTTTTCCAATAAAAAGACCTGTTTACTGTTCGTACTTGAAAACCTGCCTGTTTATATTAGTAAAATGATAAAAGATAAATACTAAAATTCATATTTATAGATGTTTTTGTCATAAAGATGGATTTTAATTAAAGCATTTTTGTCTAGTTTTATGATTAGATAATTTGATCAATAATAAGTGTCTGTGACATCAGATTTTCATGATTAATACATATTAATATTCACGAGTGCATTATTGGAAATATAACATTGAAGACATATTGTAAAAAAACAAAACAACACACTCCTGAGATGAACAGTTGTTAATATATTTGGTCACAAATGTCACCGAAAAGGCCTGCATGTAAATGTTTTCTTCTAATTAATTAATTAATTAATAATTTTTGTATCTATGGGAAATGCATGTCACATGCAATTTATACTACATACATAAAAGCAGATTTATATCTTCTTCTCTGTCTTTCATTCCATCATTCTGTCTTTATTTGCTGTGCCTCAGCATCTACTCATTTCTTCACTTGATCTGTCTTACCTCACTTGATCTCATCTGGACCCCCCCCCCCCACACACACACACACACACACACACACACATCATGCTACTCTGGGTTTTGCATCCCATCGTTTTCCATTTGCCCCATAGGGTTTTCCTGCTTCTTATCTTTCCCTCTGCTCCTCTCCCTTCCTCCAGGGAGAGGAGGAGATTGGGTAGTCTCAGTTTCACAGTTTGGCTCCTGGGGTGCTGTGGACAACTAGTCTTTATCACTAAAGGACGAAGCTGCTGCAGAGCAACAGATCATAATGTGAGTCATTTTAGAAGTAGAGTTGGGCAATAATTGTATAGTGTGCAGTTAATTGTCAGAAAATGTTAAAGTTGGAAGGGGATCAGTATTTCCAAACGATGGTCCCAGTCAGTGCTTAAAGTGGAAAATAATAAGTGCCAGTACTCCTACTCTTAACATCATATAAATGCAGGACAGAAATACATAATGTTTTTACATAGATCTGTCTATCGATCTATAGACCTGGAGTTTTATTGCACAGAAATGACAAATAACAAAACCAGTTAAATCAAATCCACGAGTCAAATTCAAAGTGTCTTGGAGCGCATAGTTACTTTTACTCAATTACATTTACTTGAGTAACTGTTTGGAAAAAAAATGTACTTAGGAGTAGTTTTACTCCATCATACTTTTACTGTGTACCGGTGCGTACCTGCCCACTTAAAGCACTGGTCCCAGTCCTAGTTTGAATGACCTATGAAACTTGTTCAGTTGTCCTTTCTTTGTGTACAAACTGCTACGGTTAATATTAAAAACTTGCTATGGTTATTATTTGATACTTGAGGAATATACAATTAATGCCTTCAGACAGACCTTCCAGGGATTTCTCCGGTCAGTCTGCTCGGTGCTCTTCTTCTCTTTCCTAATCCAAATAAACAATCACCTACTTCATTGTCAAAGTCCTCTTTCCATCTCTGCCTTTGAGCTTCCCTCTTCTCTTCAAAGACTCTGACTGTGGCCTGGGCTGCCCTCAGCTCCACCTCCACTCAAAAACAATAAAACTGATCAAAATCCTAACATGTTCACCCGTCTTGCCTATGATGGTGGTCAGAGGGTCCAGTGGCACCGGTGCATGGCAGCCTCGCCTCTGTCAGTGTGCCCTAGGGCAGCTGTGGCTACAGTGTAGTTTGCCATCATCAGTGTGTGAATGTGTGTGTGCATGGGTGAATGTCTGTTAGTGTACAGCGCTTTGGGGTCCGGAGGGACTTGATAAAACACTCTATAAGTTTAGTCCATTTACCATTTTTTTTACCATTTAACAATATAAAAGTTAGGATTTAAAAAAAGTACTTGGTAAAATTACAACATTTTATCAAAGTAAATGTACTTAGTTACTGTAAACCTCTGGTTAGCATATTATGCTAACATTGTTATTTAGCTAGAGTCACTAGCATATCTGAAGCTGAGGTCATTATTTTTTAATTTTGGTCATCTATAAATGTAATCATATTTAAATTGTTTATAATGCATTTTACAGTGGCACCAAACATTACACTAAAATATTTGCACAAATAAAATAATTCATTTAGTAAAAGTAAAGATAGTACATACACTAAATGCTGCTTGTCAGACATTTACTTCTGGATGCGTGCATGAATTCACAGCCATTTGTTTGAATTAGTGATAGAAAGCAAAGTAACAGCTGATCTGCGTCCTTGTAACACAACATTAGCATACAGCGTGAAGCAGTTGGATCAGCATATGTGTCTCAAGATGCTGCAGAAACTACATCAGAGATCCATAAATCAGCTGGAAATAAGTCTACTCTGCTTGTTGTGAATGCGTTTGCTGTAGTAATTTTACTCCAGATGAACTTGAGTTTGTTTTTTTACTGTGGTCATGGGCCAGTGTAAAAGAGAAAGTTTTAACATTTTGCAGTGCATGCCCAGAATCATCCAGGTTTCAGGCCTAGGTTTTATAACTGACAAAGCTTTGAAGGCAGCCCAGAGGAAAGGAAACTTCAGCTAACCTCAGTCCACCTTTCCCTGTAAATCCAAACTTCCTCTGTAGTCTGTGTCTCTTACTTTTGTTTCTACACTAGATGAAGGAAGTAAAGAAGGCAGCTGGCCACACAGTGTGAACAGTATTGACAACTAATACTGTGAACATTGCAGAGTACAATGTAACAGAGCTGGTCTTTTGGTCAGCCAACCAGTTAGTTTTTATGCATTTTGATCATTGTGTACACAATCACATTTTCATTTGCTAATTAGTCAACAAGCCCATTATTTTGCATGAATTGTCCCTCTCTGGAGAATAGACTTTCTGTAAAATTGAAGCTTAACTTAATCCTTTAAAGATCCTAAAACTGTCATGTCCAGTCTCTGTCTGTGTCAGCCCATCTAGCAGCTTACTACAGAACAATCTAACCAGTTGAATGCTGCTTATGTGATAATGCAAACTAGTTTCTATGCTGTCAAGTACACGAACCACAGGTTGTTTCCTATTTCAGACTACCATGATGACGTGCATGCAGAGGTATTTAATTGTGTCTCTATTCAGACACATACACTGCTTGGCCATAAAAAAAAGCCACCACCTGGATTTAACAAATTAAACAAAAGAAGTACGAGCCTCCTATTGGGTAATTACTGCATGGGTGATTATCTTTCAGCTAATAAGTTATTTAACCTCAACTGGTGCAATGAGTTGCTTCTCATTTCTTAAACAACCATGATGAAAGACGCATCCTGTGGTTGATGAAAAGATGTCAGTCTGTTTGAGAAGGGTCAAATCATTCGCATATAGCAGAGAAAAAAATCTAAGCAGATTGTAGAAACTACTAAAACTGGGTTAAGAACTGTCCAAGGCATTATTAAAAACTAGTAGGATAATGGGGACCCATCATTTTTGAGGATGCACCCATCATGCCTACTGTACAGCCTGTGGGGGCAGAGCTGTGATGTAGGGTTGGTGCATGTGGTCAGGTCTAGGAAGCTTATCCAAACAATGTCACAGAGAATGCGTGCCGTAATCCAAGCTAAAAGAGGTCCAACAAAATATTAGTGTGTGACCTGTTTTTTTTTTGGTGGTGACTTTTTTTTTGGCCATGCAGTGTACATGTGTGCAGTATCTCTGGTTGGTTATTTGCATGCAAACGTTACGCTGCTGCGTGTGTTCCTCCCTCTACCTTGCGAGCCCAACAGATCTGAGCTTAAGCAAAGCAGATAAAAGCCAGGCATGGTTGTTTCCATATCAGAGGAGCAGCTCTGCTGCGTTGACTAATCTCTTTCATGTCTGACGTCGAGCGGAGGAGCTACACAAACACATGAAGAGAAACCCAGGCCAGCAGCAGCGCATGCATAAGAAAAGCTTGTGTTTCATTCTCACACGTCCTAAAGCTCGCTTTGTGACACAGACATGAGATGTCTTCATATCTATCATTCCTCCTCATTCTGTTTCTACTTCTGTTCCTCTCTCACAGACAGAAATATGCACATCTTTCAGGATGTCACTCAGGAAATATAAACCTTAGCGTGGTTCTATAGAAGTGCTGAAACATCCAGCAGATTATCCTTTTTCTGGCTCTCACACAGGCTGCAAGGACACACACAGTAATACACAAAACCACATCAGTACTCCATTTGGGGATGGGGTGGGGGGAGCAAGACAGACAAATTTCTACACAACACAGACACACACATAGGGTAACTGAATCATTTCAATGCTGACAGATTTATCCATCCTGTTCTATTTATAGCTCGACTGCATGTTTTATGACACATCCCACAGTCTTAGTGGAGCAGGGACTGTTTTGGCTGAAGTTCCTCCTACCACAGAATGGAGCCTTTATGGTTTTAAATGGTTTTTTAGAGTTTTTTGTCTGTAAACGCTGTTGTTTCACAACCACAATCCCACACCTGATCCTAACTAGTCTCAGCTGGCCAAAAGAGGTCACTATTGTCTATTGTTTGCAGCTGAGTAGTTGTTTTGCGTGTTTCTCTGTCTGAGGAAGAGACAGAGAGCGCAAGACAAAATATCAAACCACATAACATAGAACCTGACTTTGTTAGTAGGAACGTCCAGAGCCAGTCTCAAGTATCTGATTTGGGTCTTGATCAAGGTATTTTTTACTAATCAGTGTAACTGACCACAGTCCACTCCTGTGCTGTTGTTGACATTTTTTCTATGCTTTTACATCAGCTGTGCCGTATTATGGCTGATGTAAAACATGTGGCCACATACCAACTTGTCTGCAGTTTGGAAGTATTTTAAAATACAAAATGAGAGCAGGTTAGTGGCTACTTTGGGTTTTAATCTAGGTGCTAGTGATGGAGCTATATTCAGTACCACCAATTTAATTAAACATTTAAATCCCAACACAGAGCTGAGAGCACTGAGTTAACTCTTACGTTAGGCAACATACTTTAGAGAAAACTCTGAAAAGGAGAGATGAGTTTTTATAAAAAATGATGACAAAACATCACTGTCAGAGCTGCCTGAGCACCCTACAAAGCTTTGCTATCTCTTGGTATATATATATATATCCATATATAAATATATATATATATATATATATTTTTTACTTGTTTATAATAATATAATAAAACAATTTGAGGAACAGTATGAACACAGGATCTTTCACAACAATGTAGAACTACTGTATGTACATTATGGTATTCATTTTATTAACTTGTGGCACACTTTGTGAAGTCTGAGTTGTACAAAAATCTAATGTTTCAGGTTAGGACATAGTTGATATTTAATCTTATGTGACAGGAGGTCTTGATGAAGTTGGACATATCTATCCTTATGGCTCGAAACCTCTAATTGTAAATAAATTTAAAAAATAAACTATTTTTACTTTTTATAAGCTACGTCCAGCTTCTCAGTTATTTGGTAATGTGTTCACATAAAGACCTCATATTTCCTAAAATGCTTCTTGCCGGTTGATAAGTGTAAAATTTAATTGTATTTATTTAGCTGTTTTGGTCATTTCCCACCACCTCTTATTAGCAGGGATAAGTTTTTTTTGTTGTTTTCACCTGTCTGTCTGTCTGTCTGTCTGTCTGTCTGTCTGTCTGTCTGTCTGTCTGTCTGTCTGTGTGAATCGTACAGTCAGATTAACTGTCAGCTTCTCCTCTTCAGGTATAATTACTTTAGATCTTTGTTGTTTATGTTGATATGAGATGAGGCTCAGAGTGCAAAGGCTGAGCTTCTTTCTGAGCCAAACTTTGGGGTTATGGCAGACGTATCTGGCTGAATAATTGAAAAACACACTTTTAGGACACTGGTTGCATAAACATCCTGTCTAAAAGCAGAATGAGAACTATCCTCGAGTTGATATAAATGATGCTGGTGTGCTACAACAGATCTATAAATTCTCCTGTCTGTGTGCGAACAATAAAAATATCCATGAGTCACAGCAGACGGACTTGTGACCAGCAACAAAAAGCTCTGATTTCAGTGCTTACTGACTTTTTGTTTTGAGGGAAAATTTGACTTCTGTTTGTAATGGGACTGTTTTTAAATGCTACCTTTTTCACCCAGATGCCTTGTCTTATATTCTTCTTATATTCTTCTTTCCACCAGATTAGAAAGAGGAAGGAGAGAGTAGGAGTTTGAAGCAAGCGTGGAAAAGTTTTTTGATGTGTATGACAACCTTCTGCATGAAAATAGCATCCTTCACATTAAGGATGTGGGCACATGCTAGTCTTGTTGTTTGTTTCAGTCAGAAAATACAGCGAGGAGCTTTTTGATGTTAAACCTGCCCTAAAAAATGTAAACAAAAACAAAACTTTGATGTTCCTTTTTACACTTATTGTACTTCTGTCTTTTTCTTGCAAATCAACAATAGCTTTGTTGCCAATGCATGAACACTGGATCACCCTTTTCACAATCCCTATTTTTCCACTTCTGTTGCAATTTTTGAATTGCTACTCCTCCAACAGGTTTGGAAAACACATGCAAAAAATATATTGAATTGTTCAGCCTGATTGTGAACAGGAAGCTATGATTTTTAGTTGCAGTACGTCATACAAGATTAAAAAGATTTGCACTTATACCCCAGCCCAGATCCAACAATGAGATTTTGGCAAAATGAGTGAATAAACTTGGCCCTGTTTGGAGCTCTGTAGATTAAGTCGTATTCACACATGACACATTTGGTTTGATTTAAACAGACCAGAGTTTGTTTCCCCTGTTGGTCCGGACCTTTTGTGTGAATACACTCATGTAAACTCTGGTGTGAATCAAACAACCGAACCGAGACCCACTTTTTGAGGTGGTCTCGGTCCATTTCCAAATGAACTCTGGTGCGGTTCGCTTCAGTTCACTTCTGGTGTGAATACAGACCGGACTCAAACCGAACCAACTGCATAAAACATGCACCTTTTTGGACTTCACAGGCCACTGTTGCTGAGTTAAATAAAACGAAATCATACCTGATTTGTCGTCTCCCACTTAGCAGCTCTGCTGCCAGCATGTAGTGGGTCAGAACACACAGAGCACCTCGTCTCCTTTGGGTTATGGCACAAATTTACAGACACAGCTCCATAATTAGAATATATCGTGAAACCACCATAAAATTAGCTGTTTTTGACATTTAAAATTGTATTGCAGTTGTACTATCAGCATAAATGTGCACATCAGAACTGCAGCACGCAGGACTTCCATGTTTTTTCTGGGTCTGTGCGCTCAGTCCCACCGCCCGTCCTTTCTGTCCAATGGGAGCAATGATCGTCACCCTTATGGCTTTGTTTACAAGTTATAGTTTGTTTGCAAAAAGCACAATGTGAATGCAAACTGCACCAAACGAAAAAAAAAATAAAGTCCACTTTTGGTCTGAACCAAACAAGCGGACCGAAGGACTTTCCTGGTGTGAATACACCATTAGACTTCTAGACACATTGTTCAAAGTTTGAACGGTTGACAGAAAGTTGTAATTTACAGGACTGAACTAGCATTTTTATTATGCATGTGGTCTGTGTTTTCTGGTTGACTGTGTGTCAGTGCATTGTCCGTCCATCATGGGTGGTCTTGTGTGCACAATATCTCCTGAATGTAATTATATATTTACTTATAAATATGCATAGTAACTTCATTAAGGTAGTCTGATTAGATTTAGGCATCAAAAGGGTCAAAGGTTAAGACTGTTTATGATGATTGGTAATATAAAACAGGCATTTTTTTCTAATTCCTCAACAGTACAAATAAAATAATTTATTCATTTGGTTAAATGATACAATAAATATCAAAGAGGAAGTCATGTTTAGACAGTATTGATATACTTATTAGTACATTTAAGTCCAAAAATAGATGTCATAGATGCAGGTAATTGCATGCCATGTGCTTTCAATGTCGATGACTCCAGGGCAGGCAGAGACATACCAGTCAGTGCTTTGAGTGCTACCTGGTTTCCACATTTTACATTTTATGATGTTTGAAGATTTTAGCTACATGCTCAACTTAGAGTGTGATGATGTCATTACTTTTGAAATTGTTTAAAAGCTAAAATTTATCATTTTCTATTTTCACAATTTTTACACTTTTTATAGTTTATCAGAATGTCTAGATGTTTTTGTTTTAGTGACTCCCTGCTGTAGGATATATAGACTTCTCTCAAACCTCTCAGTTGCAGCATGCACACATCCACACTCCCATTGACTTCCATTAAAACTGGTAGAAAGGAATTTATTAGGATAAATGCATTGTCTGACCCCAGCAGTGTCGGTGTGTTTGAAACTGTGACGCACTTTATGTCTACAGGGCTCTGCAATTTTTTATGGTGTAAAGGAAGTAATGATGCATTTGCTTCCTAATTTTCAAACTTTGATCATCTCTAAATCCTTTTTGGTTTGACTGATTAAAAAAACTAAACAGTTTGAGTCAGTACATAAAGAGCCTTACAAGTAAAAAAATAAAATAAAATTAAAACAGCTCTAAAATAAGTTTGAAAATTGTATCCTATTCTAGTTCCCCCCACCCCTTGCTGTCAAGGAGCAGAGACAGGTTCTGAGTCCCTAAAGCAGAGGTTCCTAAACTTACGTCCCAGGACCCCCAGGTGTCCTCAAGTTGTATTTTAGAGGTCCTCAAAAAACCCCGATAATTAACTGTTAATTTGTTTTTTAAAAAATGCATAAATACATATAGGGAACAAATAAAACAAACATTATTATTCCCATGGCATTTAGGGTTTAAAATAACAGGACATCATTTTTAAATTAGAATGAGGTTTCTGAGGGGGGTCCCTGGAAAATGTTACTCCCTGAGGGTCCTCAGACCTAATAAGCTTGAGAAACTCTGCCCTAAAGAACCACTGGCAAAAATCTTGTTTCTCTTTACGTTTTTGCCAACTTAGATTAGCCTATTACAAAAGTAAGTCCCTAGTTATTATTGGGCTTTATAAGATTAAATGAATAAATGAGGGTTTCAGGCACTGACTCCCTGTCAGATCTCTTCAGAAATGTTCTAGTTGCAGTGCAGCCCTGTGATTGTTGGAGACAACATGCTGCACAAACTCAATGGAGAAAGGGTTTTCAGCAGGACGTCCCGCTCAGTTTGAGCTGATCCTCTGGCCTCCAGATTTTTTATTTGAACGCAGAGGAAGCGGTGTTTTTCCGGGACACACAGATGCTTTTGTAGGAACAGCCCAGTCCATCAGGAAAAGTCCGTCGGGTCGCTCCGCCTCCAACATCCTCTCCTTTGTGGAGCGTCCAGCAGCGAGAAACTTCAAGGAAAAAAACCTTCACTGCGCGACGCGTCCAGCGCCTCCTGCATCAACAACGTGGCGTTTATCAAGAAAGAAACTAAGTTTGTCCTCTGAGCTGAAGAAAACTGCATTTTTCTCGACGTTCAAACGCAAAGCGGGACGATGGGCACCACGGCAGCTGGATGATGATGATGAGGAGCAGCGCGCTTTACGCTACTTTCTAACACCAAACATGTGGAAAGACGAATATGATGTCCACTTTGACTTTTTACTGCAACTGCTGTAAGTTTAATATCGTTCATACCCGTTTTAAACTTTTTCTTTTCTTTATTTCCCCAAATGGGTGGGAACATCATGCTGCGTGGCAAAAAGGAAACAGTGAAGCAGATGAGACGAAAAACCCCATTTTACCTGTTTTTAAAGAAACTAACTCATGTTGGTTCATAAGAAACAGCTTTATGAGTCTGATTTGGCTGGTCTCCAGTTAAACTCCATGCCTCAAATTATTGAGTTTTAAATTTAATCTTATTCATTATTGTTTGAACTGTTCTGGTTGTGATAATATTTCCTGCTTATAACTGGATACAATATCTTAGGTCAGTAGCTAATACAGTAATTATTGCTTGTCTTGAGGTGAAAGGGCTATAATGTTTTTGCCAGTGTGTGTGTGTGTGTGTGTGTGTGTATTAATTTAAAAACACATGAACCACTGGACAGACTTTAATGAAACTTATATGGTAATCATTGGGTGGTTGGGAACAACCTCAATTTAAGTTGACCACCACAGCCAACTCATTTTAAAAAGGCACAAAAATGGCTGTAATATAGTCAATTTTACATATATTTGGTCAAAATTAGTTGTGGTAGTAGATACCATTACTTCACAACACATACTCTGAGGGTTGGCATTAAATGTTGGTGTTAATCCTGTTTGCTTGTTAACAAAATAACTCTTTGGATCTTAAACGATCAATCAAACTCTGAGAAAGTCATAAATCTACAAGTGAAAAGCTTTTGGAGTCACCCTAATTCAAACAGGCAGCCACAGCAAACTGATCTTAGACATAAAAATGTCAACAAATCAATCAGCTGCACAGATATTTAGCTAAAGTTCAGTGTGGGTTCACAACACATACTTCAATGAACACTGTGTGTTACACAACATCTTTGTCTAAAATGTTGGAGTTCATTCTTCTCATTAAAGAATGAGGTCTTTAATTTTAATAATTTCATTGATAATAATATTAAACTGACCATTAGATATTTCAAGAGATTAAAGTTTAAGATATTTAGATTACAGTTACATTGATAATTGTAAAACATTTTAAAAGAAACCCTAACTGATGTGAATGAACTAATATTTTGTCAGACATTGTAAATAATGTTAGAGCTATCTGAAAGCATCTTCTAAAATAATGTCTGCTAGGGCTCATTAAGTGTCAGTGTTTAAGTATAAATAAAATGTTGCTTTTTATTGTCAGCAAAATGTCATTAGTTCATCAGAAGAAACTTGGGTCACTTTAATTTACTGTATCTTTGGGTTTTGCATTTACAAGTACAGCACTGCAGCAATATTTTCTACATAAAAACAAAAGCAAGCTGCAACAAATCAAAAGACAGAGACACGTGTTTGATCACACACAACACATGTTTCTACCCTGTTATTAAGTTAGCTGTTACAAAGACATCTGAAAGGTCTGTGAAATAAGAGAATTTCATAATTTGGGTAATACCTTAATGGATGATTACACCCAGGATGCCATTACGACCCTCTTCTTCCTCCCTCCTTCCCTCACACACAAATACACACACACACACACGCACGGTCTAGTACAGCTATCTTTATGGGGACCTGGCATTGACTTCCATTATTTTCTACAG
>JARVGW010222640.1:0-12706 GCA_031762495.1 Anablepsoides rubrolineatus | reverse complement strand
TACACCAAACTGATGCGCTTCAAAGAGCGATCTATAACAGGTAAGATATAGAACCCAATTTTAAAAGATATGATACCTTTAACTCTTTTCATTTTGAAGTTTCATTGCAGAAAAAAAGAATATACTCAGTGGCCACGTTTTCTGTAAAACTATATGTGGCTATCTATGGTGGATCAACCACACTAGGCATAAAATAATGCATCTGCGTCCCTAGGGGAAAAAACTGGCTGGATAAACATCTGCACCCTGTCACTGTCATGCATGAATTACAGGACATGATGGAAGCTTTGTTGGAGGGCTAGAGTTGAAGAATGCAGGATCAGATGTCACTCACATGTTCTCTATGAAAAAAAAAGGCTGTCAGACATGGGCACAGGTAAATCACTCATCTGTCTATGTAATCATGCAAATTGGTGTTTTCCCTAATGTCGCACACTCCTCCTGTCACTCAAATATGTATGTTTTCTCCATACTCGGCCGGCCTACATCATGTTGGACAAATCCTTTTGTTTATGTTCTTATTTACACAGCAGAAAAATCAATCTAAAAGTCCAGCCAGTGTGACACAACAAGTCACCGTGGTCTTCGGTTTCATATACAATAAAAGCAGAGTGACAGAAGTTTGAAACTCAAAGTCACACTCAGACCTTGGAATATGTTATAGCATGGTTTGAGCCGAGAATATGAGCATTGGTATGGATGTAGGAGCAATGGAAGGAGGGGGCTGAGCTTCTGCACGTCCCCTGTGACCAGAGAGTGTGTACTACTGATCAGTCTGTGCCGGGGTCTGCTCCATGATGACTGATGAGTTGGCAGTGGACCTTGGAGGTTTGGGTGATAGCCTTTCAGTGCGTGATTCACGGGAAGCTTCGTGTGCACTGACATCCTCTCAGTCTGTGATTGAGTTCACAATTGTGCACCATTCCTCTAAAGTATATATGGCTCTCGAATAGATAAATGGCAGAATCATGTAATCGCAGCTGCTACAGTAGCAAGTAGCAGTAACAAGTATACGTTCACCTATACTGCTCAACATATTATCTTTAATAGTATATATAATATTATTTCACGTTGTCTGATTGTTCTTCTCCATGGTAATAAATAAAGCTAATTCTACAGCTGACATCAAATCAGATGTTAGATCTACCAGCATCATAAAGCACCATTTTATTAATCAGAAACATTTTATTCTAAATTGAATGAGAAAGTGTTGCACACAGTATGAGTTACCATGAACATTCATGTCCAAAAGGGTCTTGCATAATTAAAAGACCTTATCAAAACCAAGAGGTCCAGTTTTCTGGCTATAACTTTTTCTATCCAACTTTAAAAATAAGTGGAGCTTTTACACATTTAACACAAGACAAAGCACAAACTGAAGTTGTCTGTTTTACATTGTAGACAGTGATTGTGTACATGTTTTAACAGATGGCTGAATAGAAGCAAGGCTTGTTTTGAATAAATTGAGGTTATGTTTTTTTTTTCTTAGTTCAGTTTAGTAAAGCAGCTGTAATTCATGCCATAGGGAAAAAAAGAACTTATTGCAAAGGCACACTCTTTGTTTTTATGTTTGGGTTTACAAAAATGCCAGTTTTACCATCATATATAAAAATATTTACACAAATATGGTGAAGCTATTAACTAAAGTATTAGTTATCAGTGCTATAGTCTAGCTTTTGGAAGTGTGTATATTGTGACCTTCACTTCTATGTGTGAATGGTTTTGCATTCAGCTTAATTTATAGAATAGGCTACTTTAAAAACCCACAGGACCAAAGTGCTGTACACGTGCTAAAACATTATTTCACTCATACAGTCAGTCAAAATTAAATAAAAGCAAATGAAAAGTCAATGATACAAATGATGTGCAAAGGCCAGAGAGAAAGGATGGATTTTAAGAAGGGATTTAAAAAACAGATAGAGACAAGGTCTGTCTGATCTCCAAATGAAGGTTGTTCCATAATATAGGAGCTGCCACAGATAAAGCACGGCCACCTCTGAGCTTACGCTTCATCTTGGGCACGGTCAAGAGCAGCTGATCACCTGACCTGAGGGACTGGGAGGGTTTGTAAGGATGTAGCAGTTTGTACAGATAGGGTGGGGCAAGGCCATTACAAGCTTTAAAAGCAAATAAAATAACTTTAAAATGTAGGGTCAGCCAGTGAAGGGAGGCTAAAACAGGGAAAACATGATCAAACTTCTGTGGGCCAGTTCAAAAATGTGCAATAAAGTATATTAAAGAGATGCCTTGTTTCTACTTCAGTTCTGCTCAGTAAGATCATCACAAAGAGGGACTAGCAGGACTCTGACTTGCCAACCCACCTCACCAGGATACACAACAACATTAATGAAGCCATGCAAAGAGAAGCACAATTTGTCTAACCAAGGAGGCTGAGCATTCAGACAGAAACACTGTGGTTACAAATGGCCTGAGCTCCCATAAGCAAATATGGGATTCAGGAGTGGATCAGGAAGAAAATGTAACTAAGTCAATGCCTCAAGCAACACAAAACTACTGAGAAAGAAGAGGAATGATTATGGAAAGATAAGCCCTAGTATGTCTTGATGCCAGGATCTTCGACCAGTGATTAGAGAAGGGTGGACTGAAGGACAGAAAGGAAGCACAAATCATGGCAACACATGCGCATTAAAGGCCAGAGTCTATCACACAAAGCAGGCCGGTAGATGGAGGCTAAGTAAATATAACCCTGAGTTAGTCCTGTAAGATGTAGACACGTTCAGCATACATGGTAAAAACTGAATAAAATCAACAGCTTAAAGAGAAAGTCAAAAAATATATACGGTACAAGGGATGACTGGAGTACTCTGGACTGTAAATCTCATCATCTTCTCCATCCACCACCTTCACTCAGTCATGCTAATAACCACTGAACCCCTTTGAACCACTCAGGCCTCTGCAAAGTCCAGGCAGGCCGCCTGTCTCCTTGCCAGACGTGTAGCAAAGCATTTGATATCATGTAAAAAGCGGATTTGCACAAATAGCCCCATAATCTCCACCAGCCAGTAACAGGGTGACGTAACTGTGGCTGTTAGAGAGTAACGAGGCAATATGGAGGTGAGTCATTCCTCTGTGAGAATAGGGTCTTAGCCAAAGACTTTAAGCAGTTAAGCTTGTTTGGACTAATGAATAGGCAGATTCCAAGATGTCATCGGAGGTTTCTCTTCTTCGCATAAAATGGCCAAAGGACAAGCTGAGGAAGGGCATACAAATGCACCAGCATAAAACTATTAAAGTCAATAAAGAAAACAGAGCGTATGCCATTTTCCAATTAATATGATGTTGAATCTTGTTATAATTCATTGGCGACTTTATTGGAAATATATGAAGCATGCAGAAAATGACAGCTCCTTGTCTTTGATGTAGAGTAAAGAGATCTAGTTTGCATGACCATTCAGTGCTATATGACATCAAAGCATCACTATCAGCAGAGGAACACTTGTTTTTCACTACGACACTGTTATTAAGGGTGAAATTAGCCGCAGTGGAAATGAGCGAGTGTTGCATATTGAACTCCTAATGCAGGATCTGTGAACAGAGATAGGAATCAGATGGAAAGCAGAATGCACTGTTTGCCATAACTCAAAAGCTCAATGTGAGAGCTGCTTTTCTTATCAGTCCACGTAAAATGGACCTCTAATTGAGGACATGTCCCCTATGAAATGTGCATAAATTGGCTGTAATTGCTTTTGTATGCATGGAAATGCTCATTTTCTTCCATAATGGCAATCAAGAGCCACGTACAAACTAGTTCAGTTGGTTTCTGTATCATGGATGAAGAAACAACAAAACAAACACAAGGATTGCACTTGGGTATAATGAAAAAGATGGAGCGACTATATTTAACTTGTGAGTGCCGCTGTGGCAATCAAAAACTAAGACCTACTGTAGCCTCCCCGTCTTATGTTCTCTCACCAGAGAGCAGGAGTTGGACATAAAATGCCACGTCTGAATACTTTTCCAAAGCAATGCACCCACTTGAGATGCTGACTGCTTGTGATAACTCCTGGGTTCAATGTCCCATAGGCAGAGCTTTGCAATAATCCATTCTCCATACAGATTTCTCCCACGGAAGCTGCTTTATCCCATTATCACAGGCATTATACAAATGTATACTGCTGTAATCCACACACTTAGAGCCAGATGCTTTTGGAGACAGTCTTTTTTCCTTTTTTTCCCAGTGACAAATAGCTCCAGATACAGTAGAACAAAGTAACTCACACCGAAACACGTCAATACATGCATTAAAGGAATTCTATCACCACAAAGTTCAATTTACAGCAAGTTTGTCTTCTGCATACTGTATATGTGCACACATGAAAGTTTGGAAAGAGAGAAACTATTTTCAGTCAATGTTACACACAAAACTTGTGTCAAGGCCGGGTGGGGGTGTTTAACATATCCAAGGTCTCCAGCAGAGACAAACACAGACACAAGCGGGTCATGGGGGATGGTGATACCTCTGTGAACTCAGCAGGCGGTTGGAGCACAAGATGTGATAACTAGATGTTCTGGATGACAGCAGCGGTGGAGTTGGTCTGTCCCTAATGTACTGTTTTGGCTCATAACGCAATAGGCGGCAAAGGTCTGGTTGTGATGAGAAAGCCACAAAGACATGCCTCATAGACCCTCCAGGCCATGTGACCCATGAAGGACAAAAAAAAGAAAAAGAAAAAAAAAATGTTTTTTTTTTTAAAAAAAGAAATTCAGATCATCTATTTTTATAGAAAAATTGGTGCATACCAGATTTATATGGTTTGGCATCTTCTCCCAGACGTTATTGTTAAGGTGAAGCTTGCCAGCTGATGGTGGAGATTTATGCTTCATTTGGTCGTGCAGTGCTGGGGGAGACATCATCCACTGGCAGATGTGCACAGCTCACCACTCCCTGCCACCTCTATAATTGACATCTGCATGTAAGAGAATGGCAGCAGCAGCAGTCTGTGTCATGTTTCGGAGAAATAAGGCAGAGAGTAACCAGAGCACATCCTGAGAGGTTTACATGAACTGTCTCTCTAATGCTTGTGAGTGAGCTAGCATTAATGGAACATATTATGCCTCATATTATTGAATCCTATGCAGCAGCTGTTGATCCAATCTGCTTGTGGCGTTGCAGTTAAAACAGGTCCCTCCAGAGAAAGAAAACGTCTACTTTTGGTTTAATTGGCAAGATTCAGATCTCTTCAGATGGCGTCCAAGCTTTGTTTTATGACTTTATGTAAAAATCTTCCATTATTTTAAAAAGGATAAAGACATGCTTCAGAGGGTGAAAGGGCGCAGCACAGTGATCAATAAAACAAAGCAATCTGCAGAGGCTTAAAGCTCACTACAATCCAGTGATTAGATCTATGCACATGTATGGTGTTATTGATTCAAATTTTTGACTATTGGATTCATTCAGTTATGACAAAGTGCCACAATGCAGTCTGAAAGCCTACCAATTCTTTCAACTAGATGTTAGTTGTTTTGCAGAACTAAATACCCAACATACACCAAAATTGTTGCAAAAACATATAATCGGAATGTTCTATTATTTAAACTTAAAAGCTATCATTGAGGGCATAATAATTCCTTGCTCCTAATTTGAGCTTCTGCATGCAAACTGGCCAAAATTAACTTCTACCTTTAACTGGGATTAAGTACATCCAGCGTAACTAATCAGATTTTTGCGACTGAGAGAATTTGAGATTTACAGTGGCATTTGGGGTTAATGAGTGTCTTCCACTGGCTCCTCGTAGCTATTTCATACCTTAGGGATTTGAATAATTCCCATTGATATTTCCTAAATCTCAAATGAGAGGATTAATCAAAAAGAAGAGAAAGTAAAGCTGAAGAGGGTGCGGCGGTGAGTGAAGGAGGAAATCCTAAATCAGAAAAGAAGGTGACTGTAGTTGTACACGCTGGGCCACAAATTCATATCATTTTAATGGCTGGCTGGGGTCTTGGGCTGAAGCAGTGTAAGTCACTTCACACACGAACACAGGTACGCTTTGCCGTTTTAATCAAAAGACATTTTTAGTATTGCTGTCATTTTTAATAAAACTGATGATAGCCCACAGTATCACACATTTTTTATCCTCACACTCTGGTAAAGTTCAAATATGGGCTAGTCATTATGGTGTCCTTTAATTGGCAACTGACTGCTCTCCTCAGTGCTCCTGCTTTTTTTATGCCAGAGGAAAATGGGACATTTTGTCTAACAAAACAGTTGTTGTGGAGCTTTATGTCAGAGAGCACTTGTGTTTAAAGTCTATATTTAAAAAAAAGGAAATAGCAAATAGAGCTTCATTAAAAACATCCCAGTACTGTAACTGAAAGGGTAATTTGCAAACATTGTGGTTGCACATACTGAGAATCATCACAGTCTATATTCCCACATCTTTTTATTCATCTGAAGCGAGCCAGTTTCATTATTCACAGCAGGGCTGTTGGAAAGCATGTCGAACTGGAGTTCTTGCAGGGGTGGCAGCCCTGTGTGGCTGTGCGGTTTGGGCACTGGTATTTAAGTTTCCTTGGATAAATCATTTACATCATTTCACTCACTGATGAGGCATGAATACATATGGCGAATTCTGCTCAGACATGATTTATTTTAACTGTCACGCTGGGACCAGCTATTGCACTGCTGCAGAATGGGTCACTGCATTGGAAAATTAAAGCTGAGGCTCTAATTTGAAATCTATTTGTAAATTCTGGCCTGTGGGATAGAAGGAGGTGCGCGTAGATGCCCTTCCAGTGTGGCTTGAACTTGTTCTAAACTGGGAAGCAGTCTAGCCGTTTCTCTCGCAGCCACACTCTGCCGCTGTGCTCATTCTCAGGGAACCCAAATGAGATGCAGCACAATTGCCCGTCCTTAAATGAGCATACATGAGTGGTGCGGGGTGTGAGGTCAGCAAGTGTGGCATGCCAGAGGCTACTTATGTTCTGAACTTCATGGGCTCTATTTCTATGGATCATTTAATACTTGTCCTCTACTGCTTCTGGGGACAAAGTATCATTGGAGGAAATGGCTACCAGTAGCTGTTGGTAGTGGTTTCTTATTATCTCTGTGACCTGAGCAACTGAAATGACCATGATTAAAACAAAATTCAATACAGTTACATAGTAATGTTACAATATTATCACAGTTAATGTTAAGCCTGGACATGGCTTGACATGTAGTAGGAGGGAAAAGAAAATGATGACAGATCCTCCAACTGTTTTGTGTGAGAGCGATCCCAAAAGATGTGCTCCCCGGTGATATGTCATATCTGCAGGCAGACAGGCCGAGACCCCACAACCTTGTCTGACAGGTTAGATCTACAAAGCGGCTTTTTCCACATGGCCTTTTGTCTTCTGTTGTCAGCGGTGCTTTCTCCACTTTGATGTTTCATACAGTTGGGGACCACAGTGTTTAAGGCCGAACATGAGCCCACTTCAAATGTTCTCTTCCGCCAACTTTTCAGTGACATGTTAAGCATTGTTTTTTATTATTATGATTGAATGAAGTATGTATGTACAGTTTTTAACATGGAATCCAAAGCTGTTGCCTTTGGGGTTAAATCTTGGCAGTTCTGTTATCCTGAGGTTGCAGATTTGAGCCCAGGTAGCGAAAGCCAGAGGTTTCAAAAGTATTCACATTCATTACTTAAGTAGAAGTATAGATACTAGGGTTTAAAAATACTGTTTTGGAAGTAGAAGTAGCAACTTGGGCTTTTTATTCAAGTATAAAAGTATTGGTTTTCAAACTACATAAAGTATAAAAGTAAAAAATAATAAACACTTAAAAAAAGCCATTGAGGATTGCATGACTTGTTTCAGCCACGATCTTCATTCTAGGAAACATGAATCTGCTACAATATATTCTCCTGGAATGTGATGTGATTTGTTCAATCCAATAGGATGTCCAAATGGTATATATTTACACTTAACATCCAACCACAATCAAATTCACTCCATCCAAGACTCTATGTATCTGGATAGATTTCTATTTATTTATTTTTTCTGAACAATGAAAACATGGAATAAAAACAAGTCAAAGTTAAATAAAAATTAAAAATGTTTGGATTTTGAAAAAGTAAGGAGTAGCAAGTACAGATAATTTAATTAAAATGTAAGGAGTAGAAGTAAAAAGTAGGGGTGAGAGAAATGTGTTTGTTTGAGGGGAACAACCAAATGACAAATACAACAACATGCAGGACAGTGGCCTTGAGTGTTTTCTGAATAGCCTTGGAATTTAACAGAGAAGGAATGAGCAAAAAATAATACTAATAATTTAGAACTTTATTACTAAAACATATAATAAAAATTAGATCTTTAAGTCTATTCTTTTTGATAGGCCCCAACAGCAAAATATATTTTAGCTTAAATAAAACAATAGCATGTTTTACACATCCTGTACAAGAAAAAGCTGATTCCTTTCTCTCCCCTCAGCAAATTTTGGTCAAGCAAGCAATTGAGCAATAAGTCTGAAATAATGAGACCTTATTTGTTTCATTCTACCTTTGGCTTCCAATGGCAAAGTCAAATTTAAATAAGGATAATAGTAATTGGATGATAACTAAAGGAGTTTTCTAAAAGAAATGAAAAGAAAAGGATGGAAAAAAAAAACAATGAGCAGCAACCATTCCATCAAATCTGGATAAAAGTGCTGCGTAATGTGCCCCCCACATTTTCCCCCTCCTTTTAAAATGCCAAAGAACTTCAAGATCTCCCACTGACATCTCTGCAGGTAAAGGATGAAGTACAAATGAGATCCTGACAATTGGAAAAATTCACCGGAATGTCAATCACATCTAAAAATAAAAAAGGCAGGACAAATCAGTTATCCAGTTTGTGTAGAGAGCGCACAACTTGATGAAACAAACCCCCGAAGTGAGCATGCCAGGGCTTCTGTGGAACAGCAGCAAGATGATGAGTATTTGAATGTATTGTATATCCTTCAACTGACATTTCATCATGTTTGCTCCATCCCTGCAGAAACTCATAACCTGGTGGATATAATGTCATGATTTATACATATAAATTCATCAGCTGTCAAGGCTTGGGTTGTTTGATGTCAGACACTACATCTTCCAATCAGGCTTCTTTTATGATGACATAAGTGCTGTCCACAGAAAAGAAAGAATAATTGAGAAAAAAGCTTTAAAAAGTCTCTTTGTAGACAAATCCAAATATAAATGTTGATGATCTTCAAATTACATGAAAAAAAATACTTATTAGAGTTTGCAGAAAATGACAAACTGTATAACTCAGTTAAATGACATGGTGTAGCTCGGAACAAAAACTTTTTTCTTCTTCTTTTCAGGGTCATGTGGGTCACTGGTGTCTAGGTCAAGCAGTCACTGTGCATGAGATGGATTACAGGTTGCAAGTCCATCACAGGGACATATAGAGACAAACAAGACAAAAATCTAGGGACTATTTAGAGTTACCAATTAGCCCAATTTTCATTTTCTTGGTCTGTGGGAGAAAAGTGTCATGGAGAAAACCCACGCACGCACAGAGAGAACATGCAAACTCTACCCAGAAAGGTCCCCGGGGACTCAATGTGGCAACTTTCTTGATGATCAGCTCTACCAACTGAGCCACCCAGCCATCAAATTATGCTTGGTTAAAAATGAGAAGTCTGAGAAAAGACAAAGCTATTAAATTAGGTGTGAGTCATTTAAATTTAAATTGTGAAATTAAGCACAAGCTTTAGTAAAAAAAAAACGTGTCTTGTTCATCGTTACTTTTGATCTTTATGTTAAAGTTTATAAAAATCATTTTGTTTGTGCTTTGAGTTAAAATATCCCATTTTGTTTCACTTTTCTGTGTTTTGAATGGTGATAAAACTCATTGCTTATATTTGGGGCAAATCGTAACAATTGCAACAAGCTTTTTAAAGCTTCCGGCCAGCTGAACATTACAAAACAAGCTTTTTGCAGAACAAAATAATTAAAGATAGATAGAATATTTCGGTATCAGTTTTGGGGCATTTTGTACAAGTACGAGTACAAAAGGTTGGTATCGGACCCGATACCTATTCTGTTATCAGATCATCACTAAAATATATTTTTACTAATATATAGAATAAAGTAATACAACAGACAGTAATTTAACGAACAAAAAAAGCCATATTTATTTTGTCACTTAATTTCCCTGAAATTGTTCATCAGAAACATGATATGAAATAGACCATTGTAGATTCTGTACACAATAAAGCACCTCTCTATGGGAATTTCTAAGATCTAATGCACATTATTTACACATCTACTAACATGATTACTTACACATGGATTAAGATATAAATACACAACTCTCCAAATATATTTGCATAACATTAAAAGTGTTGTATATTATTAAAAATTAATTTGCTTTGTCTCTTCTGTTGAAGTCACTGGCATGATGTGTGAGGACGGATTACTTATAGAACAGTAATCATAGCCTCAGATCCTCCTCCAATTATCTTTGTTCATGGGACTTTATAGACTCATGTTTTGTTTAGAGCATTGCCTCGACAAATATCAAAATTCAAACTTCTCCACAAAATCACCAGGTTGAAAATGAGGTTTGATTCAAGAGATTCTATGTTTTTCATGGTTATATTTGCCATAGTAGGTCCCACTTCTTTTCCACATTTGAAAATGTGTGATTAGTTCTGAGACAGTGCATAATACAGATATGTTATCTAGGTCACGGATGTCCCAATATGGAAGGCAAGTTTGCTGCACGATAACCAGTAATCCACTTTCCTCTGGCTCCGGCCTGACCACTGACCCCTGCTGACCTCCTCGGAATTGATTTTGCGCATGAACTGAAAGCAGGCACAAATTAAGCCAAAATATCGGCGCGGAGCAGGAGATAGGGAGAAAGAGAGTGACAGAAAGAGATATGAGAGCGGAGGAGAAGAAGACTGAAACGACCAGAGCAGTATCGGGGTCTGGTGAAAGACTGTATTTAGCCAGGGGAAAGATAGATGGTTACAATGACTTACTTTGATGGAACATCTGTAGAATAGCAAGACAAAATGACGAAGGCCTTGTGAAAATCTGTAATTTAATAGCCTAATTTCCTGCCCAGCCTGGCAGAAATATCTCTCTGACACTGACAGCTGATGTAAATGCACAAGGATTTGATTTTTCTCCCAAGTGGTGAACAAGTTCAGACCTACAGGATCTCTCGCCGTGTAAAGTCCCGCTGGCGATAGTCTGTTTGCGCAAGTGTGTATGTGTGTCTGAAATGGGTTTTAAAAAAAAATGTCTGTGGCTGCTTCCTCCTTGGGGCTAATGGCAAATTTAGTGATAATCGTCATGTTTTAATTGATGTTTCTGCATGACTGACTCAAACCACCAGTGAATTACTTTGGCGGATGAAAGATACAAGTAGGTTTGTGTCTTTATGGCTTAAACTTCCTTTTTTCTTCTTCATTTTTGGCTCCAATTCACAATTAATCTATCTAGTACACATGGCTATGATGCACATCACAGCAGCAAACCACTGGGATTTTACCACCTGCTCACAGTCACTACAGGCAGTGAAAAGGTTAACACTGTCCCACCGCCATGCACTGTTTAAAAAGAGCAAAATAGCAATACTAAACAGACAGTAAACTGGCTTGATCACCAAGGCGAAAACTCTGCCGCCTCCAGCCCCTCCCCCCCAGTGCTATGGACGAATAATGTATTTATAACCCCTCTCATATGTGCGCTGGGAACAAATTAGAGACAAATGAAGCAGGATTCCTTTACTTGCTCCGGAAAACCATAAAAATTAGGCCAGCATCTTTTTTTCCAACAAGTAGCCGATTATGGCAGCAAAAGAAACCTAAGTTTATTTATGGAAATTCAGGAACACACAGTAACCTACAGCCCAGTGGCTTAAGATATACCCAGAATGCATTGTATTTACAGCAAATTACTGTAAAGATAACATATGGGAGTTGTGCTGTTAAAATTGGTGGTATTTAACTGTAAATTCACAGAAAGGGATAAAGGTGTAGGAGGTAAGGGAGTCAATTTTGTTACAGTATTTAAGGGGAGAGCACAGGGGTAAAAGCCTTCTGTTCTTGCAAATTAATTATTTTCCAGGGGAACTCTTTTGGGGGTAAAAAGAGTCTAAGCTGTGCTTGAAAACAAAACAAATCACAAATATTGGTGTTTTTTTAATAACTTATTGTCACAATAACAATGTCTGGTTGGATATATTTTAGCATATTTGGTTTGGTATCACTTTTGATGATACTTAAACATAAAAGCAAAAATGTAGTTGCATTTTAAGAATAAAACATGCTACAAACAAGCATTGGAGTTTGGTTTGCAGTGGTGGCCAGCACTAATCTAAAAATTAGTTCCACTACTAGCCCTAAAACTCTAACTCAAATATTAAGGTCCCCTAATTCTAAAGCAGTGGTTCCCAACCCTGGTCCTCAAGTATACCCCTATCCAGCATGTTTTATTTGTTTCACTGCTCTTCAGCAGGTCTTCAGAAGATTGTTAATCACCCATTCATTTAAACCAGGTGTGTCAAATCAGGGAAACATCTAAACATGCAGGAAAGGAGTCCTTCAGGACTAGGGTTGAGAATCACTGCTTTAATACATGTTACCTGATTTATTATTTACAAATAAATGGCAAAAAACCAATGGCTTTCAGAGGCAATACTAAAAAACATAAAACTAAGTCAATATTATATTTTGAAAATGTTTCATCAAGCTCAGAGAAGCTCT
>JARVGW010222601.1:0-36979 GCA_031762495.1 Anablepsoides rubrolineatus | reverse complement strand
CCTCATCTGACAGAGAATCAGAGGCAACAACAGGAAGGTTATTGTGGATTTTATCTCTAATTAAAATAATTTTATCTCTATGTAAATTTGTAAAACTTTACAGTGTTTTATCTCAGAGATATGATGAGTTAAAACAACCTTCTTTTATGATTTGAGGCTCAGCAAAATAAAGAAAATATGGTACCACTCTGAATGGAGCTTGCTCTCCTTTTCATTTGATATGGCAAACCCTATTTAAAATTCTTAGATACTTTGAACAACTTTGGCTATTTTGAGAGAATATTGGTAGCATATATTTTTGGAATTCACGAGAGTGTGTGCCTGTGTAACCTGTGAGCAAACTGAGAGCCTCTGCAGACATTTGGAAACATTTTAGAGACTCCATCAGGAGTCGCAGCTGGCTGAGACTCTGTCTTTATTGCTTCTGTGTAACCTCCATTGTTCTTTAATCACCTCACTGTTTTTACAGACTGTGTGGACAGCTTCCATAATTAACAGGGTTATGTTAATCACAGCGAGTTGATTTTTGCTGATGAAACAAGGTGGAGAAAAGGTGAACTCTGTCAGGACAAACAGCCGAAGCCTCGAGGAGCGGCATCCATAATGTGTGAAACACGGTGTGTTGTTGTTGCAGACAGATCTACTCCAAACAGGTGTGGAACTGCTGTAAACTGATTTTATTTACCAGTGCATGAGCTAACACACACACACTGAACTCAGCATCGCTCAAGAGTGTAATGACGTCAGCAGCCGCTGGTTCAGTTAACAGAGTTTGGTCTGAATGTAGTCCGAACGAGCAGCCAACTTGAAGCATTGGGTGTGTTTTGGATGCTCAAAACGTAGCTTAAATACACTTTATTTATTTTAATTCCATTCTCTTTTGCTTATTTGATTTAAACTTATTTGCCTTCCATCGACCCCCATCAAAATTTTTCTAGCGGTCAGATGACATCATTAGGAATACGCAGAGCTGGATTTTAATTAGTGCAATAAGACAAAACAGTTTTGTTGTTTTCACTTTAAAGACATTAGTTAAACAACTAATGTTACAATACAAAGAGTTGGATGTTGTCTTGATATTTGTTAAATTTTATATATTGAGAAAAGTGTTAAATAAATAAAAAAGTTCATTATTAAAAAAACAACACACACAAAATACCGGAAATTGGTATTGTTAAGTACTGGTAGAGATTCCCAGGTACCGGATATTGGTACCAAATTGATTCAAATGTCAAAGGTATCCATCCCTAATTGTGACACAACATTTATTTGGAGGTTTAAATGAAATAACTACATCTGAAGCTCTGGCATGAAAGGCGGCGGGTGATATGCATTCCTTCAGCAAACGCTTTGCAGTGAATTATTTTTTTCTTTTTGACGTTTATACTAACAAGAGAGTAAAAACTAAGAGAGAGAGAGAGAAAAAAAAAAAAAAGAGAGAGAGAGAGAGTACACAGAAATAGCTGCCTAACGAAGACTCGGAACATAAACCTTGAAGGCAGGAAGCAGAACAAATTGTCAGAACGTGGCTTCTGATGGCAGCTTTAAAGGATGGCTTCTGGAGCCTGTTCCTGAAAAATAAGCACCTTAATCACTGGAATATTTGTCTCCCTTTGTGCTGCATTATTTACGCAATTATCTATGGCATCTTTACCTTCACATCAGGACAGAAAAATCCTTGTGTTCACATATTGTTGCATGATGAATAATTCAGACAAAAACTGAATCATTGCACCCAGTTTTCAGGCGGCAGAATGCTTTTTTTTTTTTTTAGTCTCTGCTGCCAAATGGAGCTGGCTACAGCGTCAGTGTTTAGTCTGCAGTCAATATTAAGTTATTATATTTCTGCCATTGTTTACATGTGTTTGAATGAAATAAAAGCCTTTATAAGTCTGTGTTGGAACAGCTAAATAAAGCTTCTGATCAACAATGAGTAGGTTTTAATGCATTCCACCTCCTGGTGCATCTTAATGCCACTGAGCTAAATTTTAGATGAATAGTTTTTTGCTGTTCCTATTTGGATAATTCAGTGTGTGTGTGTGTGTGTTTGTGTGTGTGTTCGTAGCATTAAGCAGTCAGCCTGCTGGCGAGGCTAGCTCTTGATGTCAAAGTAAGACTTTGATCACTCTGGGACTTATCTACCAATTCTGATCCTCTCCTGTCTCTTCCTGTCTTGTCCCCCCCTCTGTTCACCCCCACCACCACTACTCGTTTTTTTCTTGTGTCCTTGTCTCCCAGTTTTTCCTCCCCTCCTGTCCCCGTGAGGCTGACTTCTCGACCTCCCTGCCCCTGTGTTTGTGGACGAACACGACAGCTACTTACTGACAAAGTTCCACACACAAACCTGACAGGAATGCACTCAGGAGAGATCCACTCGTGGATATTCTACATGACATGAACACTAATAGCTGCCTGCTGTGCTGAAACTAAATATGATGTTTGCTAAATTAGGCAGTAAATAAGTAGGAGTTGCTGTTGGTCTTTTCTCTCTTTTCCAAACCCAGTTTCCTGTTGAACCTTTAGGGGATATTATGGTGTGATCTGTAAAACTCTGTTCCGTGTACACCTCACACACCTCACACACACCCTCTTAGTACTGAATTAAACTGTGTTTCACAGGTTGTGATGCGGTGCTGTTCAGACCAGTGATGGCTCTGCGGTGCTGGAGCAGAGCAGCAGATAACAGGGACTCTGACTCACACTTGTACATAATTCATGCTCATAAAAGTCTGTTTTCTTCTCTTCAAGCCTGAGCCAGGGAGTGAAAGCTTGACCCCTTTAACATAATGACCCCTCTGCCTCCTTCTGTCTCTTTTGCTGCAGTATTTTTTATTTGTGTCTTCACTCTCTCTTTGCAGTTGCTCCTTTTTTTTCTCCTGATAACTTCTTTTCCATCATTCATTGCATTTCTTTATCTTCTTTCAACCATGTGCTATCATCCATGACACTCATAATAGTTTAAAATGATTGACTCTGACCTTTGCTTCTTCGTTTAGCAGAATTAATCGGAGTTATTTTCTTGTGGAACAGCTTGACTGTGACACATATTTCTGTCTGCCCCGAGCGTCAAACGCTGACCATGAGTCAGAAATTCAAAAGAAAAGACATTCCTTTCTTTGTTGACGCGTCACCTTCCTCCTCTGTTGTTGCTGTATTTAGTTCATTTCTGTTAGACTGTGTGTCATTTAAATTTGTTTTAATTGTTGGCTTTTAACCACCTTCATATCTGTTCTGTGCAAGGCTTCAGCTGCAGCTCTGACCTTTTTCAATGTTTCGTATATATATATATATATATATATATATATATATATATATATGTATATGTATGTGTATCTATGTATGTATGTTTATGTATATAATATATATGTATATGTATGTGTATCTATGTATGTATGTTTATGTATATATATATATATATATATATATGTGTGTGTATGTATGCATGTATGTATGTATGTATGTATGTATGTATGTATATAATGCATTAGGTTTCTACACTAACAGATCTCATTTGCTACAAAAATGACTCCATCTCGGGGCTTTGTTGGGTTTATTTTTAAACCCAGCTCCTTTGAGCCATTTTCATACATTGTGTGTGTTTTCGATGTTTATGTGAAGCGACTTCAGATTTGTCACAGCCGTGTCTATTTTTATTGTGATGTTACAAAAGAAATTTCATTCAGCACTGTTTTTATTCTCGTGGCAAGGTTGAACAAACAAGGTTACTGTGTGTGTGTGTGTGTGGCCTTGTTTTTCCTACATCGTGGGGCCCAGTTTAAGGAAAATGCAGCCTTGTGGGGACCGGGTGCTCCTTGTGGGGCCCAAAGCCACCCTTATTTCTTTTATTTTTTTTTTGGGGGGGGGGGGACCAAGGTGTGAAGTTTAGGTTACCTGTGAGGTTAGCTTTAGGGTTAGAATATAAAATTACCAAAAAATGAATGGAAGTCAATGGACAGGCCCCACAAGGATATAAAAACAAGTTTGTGTGTGTGTGTGTTTTCATATGTAGAACATGCAGGGTCACTGTGAATTCTGTGCTTGAGTTCACATTTCTGTGTGCCTGAGCTGAGCGTCACCTCCACAACAGATAAAAGTTCTTCCAGGCAGCCTGTCCTCTCAGGTCCATGTCATCCAAAGGTGGGACTTCCAAGGTCACCCACATCTCGGTGCACATGTGCATGTGTGAGGCCTCCATGGTTCTCGCCTGAGCCTTGAACAAAGTATCTCCTGTTGATAGAGACACTCAGATTGAAATGTTTTTCTGATGGTCGTCACTCAAATACATTGATACAAGTTTTCTGTGCTGTAAATGAAGTCCAGTTGTTTGTCCATAGAGATGAGAATCCACAGAGAAATAAACCTCTGCTTGTCTCAACCATTTGTTTTGACCTTTTTAGATCAGAAAACACTGCTGATGTTTTATTCAACCAGCCAATCACTGGGAGCTGTTTGTAGCAATAACGGCTGAATGTCACCTGCTTCAGCTTCAGCTGTCAAAATAATTAACATATATATATATATATATGAGTGTGTGTGTGTTTGTGTGTTACCTTAGAAAACAGAAAAAAGTCTAACTCAGTCCTTTTTCTGATCGGATGTGTTTTTTCAGTGTGTCCACAACACTTGTTTTGACTGTAACACATAAAGTCTTGGAGGGGTCATCTCTGTTTGTTTCTGCTAACAAATAATGTTAGCAAAATATCTCATGAGCCACTGGACGGACTCATAGAAAGTATTCCACGACTAATTACCTTTTTAGACTCCCACTCATGGGGAAAGATTTAGCCACAGAGTAACTCCTGACCTCAGATGTTCTGCTTCAACTCATCTGCTCGACTAGAACTTATTAACATTTAGACAGCCCAGCTGAAGATGGTGGCCACAGCTAATCCACATTAGTCAGCACAAAAACTGACTTTACCTCTGTGGATTTTACAGAAACTGAGCTAAAGTTTAATAAAAATCACTAACAATATTATATAACATTGCAGATAATGCTATTTTCAAGGTTTGACCAAATTAGCTACAACTTTGTCGTCTGTCAACATACTCTAATCTCAGTCTGAACCTCTGACATTGATATGCAGTCCTCAAGGAGTGCTAGACCTCTAAATGCTTATTTATTTTTTAAAGCCGCAGCTCACTTTCAGTTTGAAACATTTGGCTCCTGCTTAAAGACTTTTTCAGTTGCCGGTTTTCTTAAAGATTAGGAGCTCCTTCAGATTGAAATCAAATGTTTTTCTTTCAGAGAATGTAATTAGTTTCAAAATGGAGTTTTAGGATCCATGTGTTTATAGCCTTAACTCTGGGCAATAATCTGAACACCTGGCCGTCAATCATCCGAAAAAAAGGGGCTTCTACATATGGTTGCCCCCAAACTAACGTTCAGCAGTTTAACTCAATGGACTTTAGAAAAACGATACCTCAGGCTTACTGAGGTATGAGATTGCAGCTCAGAACAACAAAGAGCTCTCTGTGTGCACCTCAGGAAGGAAGGTAGGAGACTGGGGATCACCATGTGGGGAATGAAGAGGTGGGACTTATCATCAATACCCAGTGTGTCTAAGAATGGACCTGGAAAACAAAGAACAGGGCTCGTTGTGCAGGGGAGGATGTTCTGGTATAAAGACCCTTGTGTCCTCCATTGTGTCCCCGAGTGTGTCAGGAGTTTGTGGGGAGGGGGTGTGATTTGTGATTTTCAAGAGGCAATTAGGGTCAATACACATGCATGGCCAGTGTAATGGTCTGCAACGGCACTCATCAATTTCCTTTTCTTCTCTCTCACATTTCAGTCAAATTTATCTTTAAAACAACAGAATTAATTCAAATGACCATTGTGTGTTTATTAAGCCAAACTGACAGATGTTTTACAGATCAGTACCATATTTTATGAATAAGACAGTATTTCAAACTGAGTAAAAATACTTTTAGCCTACATTTAAGTATTTACCAATATTGAGTATCAGCACAAGTAATAATAAAGACCAAAACAATCCCTACAACTATTTTTTTTCGATCAATTATTGTTTTTTTGTAAGTACAATACAATGTAAGGTGACAAAATAGAATAAAATGTCCAAACATTAATTGTAAACATATATCCCCCCGATCTGTTCCACCACCATAGCTTGTGTTTTGATTGAAAGTTGGGCAACCACATCCTCTACCAGCTTGGGGATGACTTCTTTGATGGCGTCTGCTACAGCTAGCTTAACTAGCTTAGCGAGCTCTTCGTTATCGACAGAGCGGATATTAATTTGTTCCTGAGCTTATTTGGTAGAATGTTTCTTTAAAGATATCGCCATCTCTTTATATCTTGCGAAAAAAGTCGACCTAAAGACCAGATTTGGTGGAAGAAATCAGTATTTAAGGGAAAGCTATGGAGCTATGATGAAAAACTACTGCATCCCTTGTTGCGGTCACGTGACTCCCCCGTACAACTATTTTGAAAATGTGCAAATAAAACAAAAAACAACTTAACTTAGAGTTCAATGCCATGCTGCCTGTTGTAAAATGGTACAACCTGAGTACCAGTACCCAGACAGTATCAAACCAATACTGATATCTTCAATTATATTGCCATTCATATCAGTATCAGTAGCCTATATGTAAAACTTGGCCGATATTAACATCCAATATTGATTTCCCACTTTTTATCTTTAGTTTCTGTTTTTTTTGGGGGGGATGGTTGGTTGAGAGGCATCTGTTTGATCACGATAGTGATATTGATGCTGCATAACCAGGAATAACTGGAGCCATGTCAGAGGTCTGGTCATTTATTTACGGTATCAAAAAAAGACACAAGTGTGTTTGTGCATATATGTATAATATAATTTTTGTGTTTCTGTAATATCAATACATATCGGCCATAACAGCAATAATTATATCAAATATCTATATCGGCTGAAATATTCATATCGATGCATCCCAAATTATTTTAGATATGGTGGAAGTGGTTCATTGTTGATGACTCAAACCCCAAATTATTGTTAATCAGGTTGTAGCTTTCCTTTTCAAAGGTCCTAGATTTCCTGTCTTTATCGAAATGTCCGTCTGTTAGCGATGTCTGTGAAGAGCTAACACTAAAGAAAAGCCTTCTAGAGTCCACATAAAACCCTAACATTTAGCACATGTTCACACTTTAACGTCATGAATTACAACTGCTTCAAAGCCTCTAATGGCCTTTAGGTGAGAAGATCATGGCCTCTAACCGGCAGAATGTTGGGCCTGGATGGTCTCAGCGGTCTAATTTGAATGTAAACACTGAGTGTCAGTTTCTGGATAAATGGGTTGGGGGAGGCTGTCCCCGGCTGAAGGCTGGTCTTTAAAGGCTTACTAGCATCCACTAAGACCTTGTGTTCTGCCTCTTGCCTCCTCAATAGAGCAAAGCTAATCTGGGTCTGCTGAAGGCAGCTCTTTTTGTCTCTTGGCGACTGTCTACCTTTTTTAACGTAAGCGTCTTGTTCAAGGACATTCTGATGGGACACATGGTTGTTGATGTGCACATAGTAAAAAAAAGTGCTGACCCGTGAGCCAGAGTGTTGACTGTCAAATCACTGTGCAAAGGCTGCTGTTAGATGCACAGGTCTCTGTCAGACTGAGTCTTGTGGTGTGAGTGGAGAACTGTCCCTGTGACCTAAATAACTCTATGAAACATTTCACTAGAGCTCCAAAGACACTTACCTTCTTAGTTTTGTCCAAACAAAAATCATTTCTTTTTATTTGTCATCACATTTTCTCTATCTCTACATCTTTTGCCTCTTCAGCCCCCACTGGTTCCCTGGCGTCAGGGTGTCAGCTGTTGCACAATAGGACAGCTGTATCCAGATCAGCCAAAGATCTGCATGTCCCTGGGGGTGGGATTAGGCCAATTAGTAGCTGTCAATCACCATGACATATCATAGACAGCTAAATCAATACCTGAATGAATGGAGGGAGGAAGGGGGAGAGGGTGGTGCGGACATGTGGAAGTGGGCTGGCACCAAGTGGCACTATAGGTGGATAAATGAAGAATCAAGTGTGACAGGATAAGAAAAAGAAGATTCTATGCAAAACAGGCAGCGTCTCCATAGACGGCATGGAGGCAAACGAAAGAGCTGATGATCTAAAAGTGAAATGAGAAACGATAAGAAGAGGCAGGAAGGAGAAAGTTTAATAAAAATAGTTGAGGTGTGTTGGAGAAAAGAGGCATCTGAAGGGAGGGGGGGGGGGGGTGCAGAGTAAGACTTGTACCCTAAATAAATCTTTTCCTCTGGAACCTCGAGAGATGATGGAAATAAAAAAGATGTGCAAATCAGAGCTCCATCTCTCCTTCCATCTATCTTTTCTGATCAGCTCTTCCTCTTTCCCATCTGTTTTGATTCTACAAAGTTATGTGTATGTGCTCTGGTTTCCAAAGAGGCTTGCAGGAGACGTGTTTATAAAGGTTGGGGGGACAGCGGGAGATCTTATCTGCTCCTGACAGCTGAACCAAGGAAGAAAAAAAAGGCAGCGGCACAGAATCAATAGGATTCAGAGAGGGATGGCTGAGGTGCAGCGCGCAGGTAGATGGGGAGCAGGAGGAAGAAGGCAAGGAACTGCAGGAAAATGTGGCTGCAGATGGTTAATAAAAAAATATTAATTTCAAGTATAAAAAAGAAGCAGTTTGTGTCAATGATTCAATGTAGAAAAGATTTAAAGAATAAAAACCAAATTGCATGAAGAGAGAAAAGGAGTTTAGTGGGAAAGGAAGGATGAGGATATTAACACATCTTCCTCTTTGCACATCTGTCGTCTGCAGAATATTAGGATGTAATTGTGGCTGCTTTCACCAGCTAAAAGCCACTGTTCCTTTTAACGCTCCAACTGAATGGACTGTGCAGTTCGACTTACAGAGCTGCATTGACAGAAAAGAAGGGATGTGGCGGAAAGAGGAAAAAAAAGTGGGAGGGGGGCTAATCGAGAAAAAGGAAGAGAAGACGAGAAAAAGCAAACAAATTACTCCCACAAAAGAGGAGAAAACCGGAGGATCCAAGAGGCACGGAGGAAACTGAAATGAAAAATGCAACAGAAACATGAGATTTTTTTTTTTTGAAGCAATAATGATGAACGCAGAGGAGAGGAGGCTGTGTAAGAAAAGACAGAAAGGAATAAAAGAGCAGATGAGTGGAAAAAAAGAAGCCGATAAAGAAAACAAAAGGGGAAATGAGAGGATGTGGTGAATATGAAGCTGGGAACATCTGGCGTGGCTCTCAGAAGTTTCTGTGGCCTTTTGATTCAGAATGTGAGTGTGGGGGTTAGTCCAAACACACACAGCCACCAGGCCTGCCACACTCACTCACACACGCCTGGATGGACACGCAGAGAGGAGCGAGGACGGTCTGAGAACCACGACACGCAGAGAACACAGAGACGGATGGAAGGAGGGAGGAGACGGACAGATGGAGGGGAGGGCTGCAGCCAGGAAAATGATTTGTTTTTGATTGATTTACCTGCTCTTCGAGGCCACAGAGTCGAGTAATCACAGGAGGATTTTTGATCCTCACTCTTTATTCATGTGTCTGCTTGGAGGTGACACCGAGTGCATTTCTCTCTTTTTGACACAGAATAAAACGTTGCTCTCTCTGACCCGGAGCTATTTATAGAAACACTCTGACAAAGATCATTATCTTTATTTTAAATCAGAAAAACCACGCTTTCTACATGTCCAAACACTTCTGTTGATGTCCTAAAATCAATTTTTTTTAAATCTTTTTTTCAGTACTGAAGGTTTTATATTTGTAAATATTTTTGAGGTTTTGGAAATTATTAATAGTTTTGCTTGGTTGCATGTTTTCGCTCTGAGTAAAGGTCACATATCTCTAATGTTAAAAAACATTACCTCATTGTTTTCTTTCTTTTATGCCTTCTATAACATATTATGTGTGGTCTTTGAGGTCCTAACAGGCCCATTTTCCGCCTGTTTTAACCCTAAAAGAGGAGCTGAATTATTCATTGGGTTGTGCTGATGGGTTCGTCACAAAGCCATACGTAATGAGCTGCTGTTGTGGGGACCGGGATCTGTTTGCATCAACACATCATCGAGACAAAAACACCAACATAACACAAAGTACTGAACTTTACTACTGAAAACCTGATCAAAGTTACCTTAATGTTGTCTTAAATGGATACGAGTGTGTGTGAAGGTGTGTGTGTGTCTGCCATTGTGTGTTTAGACGGGTCAGGCTTTCAGGTTTTAAGACAAGAAGTGTTTTGTCCTACAGGAATTTTGTGTGTGTGTTTTAGCTGTCGAGAGCTGAGTGCTGCCAGGATTTGTGGCTGTGCACCACAATGACCCTTTCATCCTAAGAACCCACTGATTGTGTGTGTGGCCCTGAATGTGTCCATGTGTGAGAGTGATTTTGCAGACCTCTTTTTTTTTCTCAGACCCAATCTCTTTATCTGTCCAGAACAATAAAAAGATTGAGGCCTGAGGACACACACACACACCCACACACACACACACACACACACACACACACAGAAGCAGAAGACAGACAGCAGGAAGATAAGCAGACGGACAGAACGTGAATGAGACAAACAGAGGTTCATCATTTGGGTCAGTTGTGTTGCTTTAATGTTGTATCGTTTCAAGCCATAAAAACTGTCAAAATGCACAATTTATTAATGTTTATGACTGAACTTTTGTGTTTATGTGTATCATCTACACTAAAATAACCACTAAATTCTCATCATACCAAATGTCTGACCCCTGACTGCTAAGAAATTAAAAACAATCAAAGGCCTGGTGGGTTGTTTACACTGAAACATTCAGACAGTTAACATTGGACTGTTGTCGACAAAGACAAACAAATGACTAAAAGCAGAAGAAGAGTCATCTGGACAAAGATATATCGAGCAGTGGAGAGATTTAAAGAACAAGTTGGGATTAAGATAATATATAAAATGATATATTTATAACGCAAATGAGCTGTGCTGAGATATTTTGAAGTCTAACAGGAGAACTTTGTCAGTAAATGTACTGCAGTTGTTAACAAAGACAATGAATCTTTGCTGATTTTAACCACAATTTTTACAAAAACCCTGAACGGTGGTGAACTGTGCAGCAGAGCCACATCTAGTGTAAATGATGCAGAAATGATGTTACCAGCATTAAAATTTAAACCAACAACAAAAAGACAGACAGAATATAAATAAAGGTCATGTATTTAGCTACTTTTTATGTAATCACACACTTGTAACAACATGATACAATATTTTGATTCCAAACATCAGCTTCCTGATGAGACGTGAGAACAAAAGCCTTTTTACATAAGAGCTGAAAGGTTTTGTTAGTTGGAGAGTTTTACTGAACAAGAAGGAGTTAAAAAACTGAACTGACTGAAGTTGCGAGTGGAAAGTTCATTTGACTTGGAAACTCAAAGACGTCTTAGTCTTAAATTAGAACTCCCTGAATAAAAAGAGGAAAACAGATTACAGGAGTATTTTAGCTGAAGCAAATGTTTCAACTAAAATAGCTAACCGTAGTCAGCGTTTTCCACACATTTGGATGCTGAATGTGGAAAAAAAGGAAGTGCAGTGCAGGAAGAAACCTAAAAGTGGAGACAGAATGAGGAAAGGAACCGTGCACTGTAAATAAAATAGAGGAAGATGATGAAGAGGAAGAGCAGAAGTGAAGCTGGAGAAACCAGTGCAGAGAGGACATGTGTGTTTTGCTTCATCCAGTCTCTAGAAACAACTAGTTGTGTAGACAAACCCGCTCTGACAGCAATCACACACTCAGACTCGCCTCTTTGATGGCCGCCTTTCTTTTTCTCCTTTTTCTTTCCTCCCTTTTGGCCTCCTCAGACTCCTAATTTGATGAGTTTTCCATGGCGGGGCCCCCGGCTCCTCGGCCTGCAGAGGTTCTGTGTGGTTTTGGCAAACCACCAAGCTATTTTTGGCACTCTTGATTGGTTGAGCATGCTAAGTAAAGTCTGGGTTCGGTCCCCACCGTTACTCCAATTTCATATATTCTGTCTTTTTTCTGTCGTCTTTCCATCTCTTTTTCCATCTTGGCTCACTCCAGCTTCTCTTTTTCCTCTGCATTTCTTTCCTGTGGGCCTTTCTCAGAACGCTGCTCTGAACAATACGCTTTTATTTAAATACCAAGTTTAAAGTAGGGTAAAAACATTTTAAAACTTTGAATATACATAGGAATATTTTTTCCTCACAAGAAAATCAAGTAAAAATGTGATATTTAAAGTAATTCAAGGACTTTTCTTTTATTTTTACTGCTAAACAAATACATCTGCATTCTGTCTGCTGCCTTAGTGACTCACCTGGAGGCCAAATGCTAAATGAGAAATGCCTCTTTTAAAGAACGGTCTTCATCTTTATTTTATTATTACTTGGAAGGTCACACTGTCATTTAGTGCTGTGCAGAAAATGTATAATAATTCAACACAAGCACAACTTGAAAATACTTCGAACTGAAGCCAAAAATAACAAAAAACAGCTGAAGTATTGTGAGACCTTTCTAAATACCAACGTGGATTTTATCTCATTTTTTTTTTTTTAAATCTCAGCTAAACATTTATTTTTTTATGAAGTCTTATAGGATTTCTTTTTACTGTATTTTAGTAGAAATTGCTGTATAATTTTACAGTAGTATGCACAGTATGACTGACTGAACGTAATGTAAACTTCTACACACATATGTTAACTAACCACAGATAGGCAGGGCTGCCTATTCTTTAACCAGTGTCTGTAGAGTCTGGGTGGTCCAGGAGGAGATGAGGCTCTCGTTACAGAAACAGTGGTTTGTAAAAATGTCTGAGTGTTAAAGAGTGGGGTCAGAAACAATGCTGGGGGGGCAGTAAAGAGTTTAGTGTGAAGCAGGTGCTGTGCGTCAACACAGGTTTGGAAAGAAACTTTAGCATCTCTGTTGCAGTTTGCATGTTCGTGTACACAACAACACGTTTCCTCTGAAACTAAAGCTTTTTATATCCAGGTCTCAAAGTGGAGGTGTCTGGAGACCACCTGAAAACGTGTAAAGTTGCGATTAGATGAAGGACAGTAGCTGTGTTTCCATCAACGTTTCTTGATACGCATTCTGAAGTATCGCATCAGAAAAGCTGGATGGAAACAGTTTGATTCGATAAAACTTCCTCTGATTTGCATAAAAGTTGATACGCTCGCTTGAGGTGGTTTTAGTTTTTTTCGAAAAAGAGTTAATGCACAAAAGAAGAGATGGAAACACTTTTGCCGAATAAGTTGTGATGTAGCGAAAATTTACCTCACGTAGCTGATCAGCTGTTCCCCGGTACCGGTACCAGTTTTGGGTCGGCTGGACCGCGACTGGCAGCAGGACCCTCCTCCCGCTGTCGGTGTCTCCTCAGTTTTCCCGTAACGTGAAGAGAATTACATTTCTTTCTCTACATCTCCAGAAAGCATGTAACATCGCCAAATGATATGACAAAATAATTACAACTTTCCTGATAGTAGCAACACGTTCCTGATAATTTTTCTCCATAATCCTGAGATGTGTGGACCCTGCAAATTTAGCGTCTTTTACTTCCTGTTTATTACGCATGTGCGTCTGACGTAATTGATTCTCTTCAAGCCAGTTGATGGAAACACGTCTGATTCGCATTTCTTCGTTTTTACATTTTTGCGAAATTGTTCAAATTCGCTCAAAATTTGATTTAAAATTGGATGGAAACACGACTAGTAACAATGGTGAACAAACCAACCTCCTCCTTGGTCCAAACAAACTGTCGTGTTTTCATCATTTTGGGTGTAACAAAGTGTTGGTGACTTCTTTAAAGTCAACACCTACAGCAGCAGCTGAGCTGGCATCAGTGTTGCCAGAAAATACATACATCCCTTTCTGTGCACATGTTCACCAATCACACCACACACCTCATCTTTAAACCTTTGATGGAGAAAGCAGATCCTACCTCAGCATTTATGATAGTTTGGGTTAAAATACGATGATTTTAAAGTGACAGTTTGGCCACAGAGCTGCAGGAGGAGGGAGAGGCTCTGATACCCGCCTTGTTTGCATAACAGTCGGCTCTTTTTATTGGCATGTGTGCTGGAGCTGCAGGGAGAGAAGGAGGTTTTGAGAATACACCACACACACACAGTAAACAGCTAACAAATGAGTTGGCTGTGATGTAAATGATTGCTTCTTTCAGGGTCTTTTCATGTCTGTTGTTTGTTCCTGTTGGCATCCTGCGCCTCTCTCTTTGTCATTCAAACTTTTGACCTGCACCTTTAACATCCTCAGCAACACAGAAGCATCCAGACGCTGTGCTTTCTGATACATTAAAAACATTGTAGTGTTTGTCTGAATACAAATAGTCTTTTCTGCCTATTTAGAAACAGTCTGTGTATTCAGTGATGTGTGGCACATTGTTGAATGGAGGATGGTTTGTTTCACTTTCTTTAGTTCTTTAGACACAATAAAGAAAAAGCACAGACCATAGATACTGAAGTCCAAAAGATACTTTATATTTTACAAGAAAAAATGATCCAGTTAATCGTCTTGAACAGGCGATAGCAACCATTTAAACAAACTCTTGTCCACAGGGAAATTTGATATTTCACTTTTACAACTTGTGACCTGTCCAGGGTGTACCCCGCCCTTCACACAGTGACTGCTGGATATGGGCACCTGTGAGGAAGAAACAGGTATAGATGATGGATGGATGGATTACTTTTACAAACATAAAATACATTCAAACCACTTACTTCTGTGAAAATCAACTTTTATTGATCACATTATAGTTAGCCTAACTGAATCTATCTAAAGCAGTACACTGCAGGTGACAGGAGGTGAGTACTTTATACTCTGAGTATTCAGGTTCAGGTGTTACATAGTTTAATTCAGTTGAATAAATCAACATAAATAAATTAACACCAACAAGATGCGTTAGATGCCAGTCTGAATTTAGAAAACCTAATTAACATCATCAGACTGTTGATGTCAGTACATACTGTATCTTATAGTTGTTTTCTTGTTGGGTCTACTGTATGGGGCATTGACTTCAGCTGGTACTATGGCCTTCCATATATTAAAATAATAAATGGTAAATGGACTGTATTTGTATAGTGCCTTTCTACCCAACCAGGATACTCAAAGCACCTCACACTTCCATCTGTCTTTTTATTCAGTCCCCAAAACTCAGATAGATGGAGACACTGTAGAGATAACCAGATAATTAAAGGCATTTTTTGCCAAAAATCCACAATGAGCTGCAGACATTAGCATTAGCATTGATTAGCCTGCTGTGTTAGCTCAGGCTGCAATGTATTATGGTTTACTTTTATCAATGTAGCTCACAACTTCTGCACACTACTACTGAGCACTCAACAGTTGGTGAAAAATCACAAAAATAAATTTTACAGCAACTCAAAATGGCAGACTCAGTGCAGAGCACAGAATATATTATTTTTAGTTAGTGAGAGGTAGGTATGTAGCAGTGCCACAGGGGCACTGGCCCCAGATGAAATCGGATTGGCCCTCTGAAGTACCCCTGTCCTGTCACTCATCTGTCTTTTTCTGAGAGCGATGATGGTGGATGCAGTTCCATGTCCAAACACTAGTGGCACTAATGAGTCAAACGAAAGTCCAGCATGAATCTAGTTTACTGAAGTCTTCTCTTTAGAAAATTTGAACAATCCTGCAGGAAAAGTCCTTCAACTGACAGACGAAGGCTGGAATTTCTCACATGCTGTGTTTGAGAGTATTTTATACACAGAATGTACACAGTAAAAATATATGTGAAATTGGTAAGGAAAGTTCACCATGCAATCTTTTTAAAATGACATTACATTACATGTGTTTGAACAGTGTTTTCTTTTCACACATACCTTTCATAGCCCCTGAGAAACACCAGGCTGATCTCCTGGGAAACCCCTCCCGCTGCAGCATACGTTTATATATGTGTATATATATATATATATATATACAAGAAAGTACTTGTAGGTTTAAACAAAAGTGAATAAATTGGACAAAGTGTCACAATTTACAAATAAGGCCCAATAATGCGAACTGCACGAGAAGCTCAAATAAAACTAAAAGATTTTTTATTTCCAAGTAGTAAAACAGAGACAAAGCGGATGTGGCTGCATAACACCACAGATATTAGCAGCAGAAAAAGTTGTGATGTAAATGAGGTGGAGCTGAACACTAAATAAAAACAACAAAAACTCAAACACAAAGTGACTCCTAGTTTTAATGTCTAATAAATAAACACAACTAAGTTTCAGGTCAAAACACAAAGCAGAAACTTCAGTTAGTTACTGTATTTTCAGCCCAACAAGTTGGACTAGTGAATAAAAACTAAAGGTCAGATCATGTTTCAGTCTAATCAGTATGAGACTCTCGGACTGATTAGTCAACAAGTTAGTATATGAAGTGGGGTGAATGCTGAATAAAACTAAACTCAAATGTTAGGAAATGGGTCAAATCTTCTTACCGTAAAACATTTGAAGCTCTTAGGTTTTTCATTATAATCATATTTGATCATTTCAACTGGAAAACTATAAAGATCATCAAGCAAATATCAATGGGCCTCATGCAAGAACATGTTCGTATTCTTATCCTAAATTTCTCTTACTTTTGTTCGTACGAAGGGTTCGTATGAACATGTCATGTCAGATTCAACAAACTCTTCTATCTTCAGGAAAAGTGTGTAAATGAGAAGCAAATGTGTATCAGGTGCTCGTGCACAGGGAGAGCAATTTACATAATTTCCACCCACAAAAACGCCATATAAGGATATAGGTTTCCTGCTCGACATACCAGGAAGTGTTCATTCATAAATGACATCGCAAAGTAAAAAAGAAGAACTTTACGAGTTCGGAAATTGAAGTTCTGCTCTCAGAGATCCAGAAAAAAACTCATTTTTAGCAGTGTCAGCTGTGGAATTAAAGGATCTGCTTTAAAACCCAGGAATGAAAAGTTATTGTCATGTCTCCTGTGGGTCAAATACAGTCACAGAAATAAAACTCTAAATAATATAATCATATTCATCTAGTCCGGCTTCGGTTTTCCTTTGGTCAAATATTTTTAATACAAGTGTAAACAACTGTGTTATATAATTTTCATTTATTCAGAAGAAGAGCAGTCGTGTACTGCTACCCCCCCCCCCCCCAGCCGTCTCCCCCCTCCCTACCGTCGCATGTGTCAGATGCAGTTCTGAAAAAGAGCATTTTAAAATGTCTCCAAACTTCATATATTGTACAATTTAAGTCATATGTTTATTGGATGTAAGTTGAATTCTGGTCTGTAAAATAGAGAATTATAACTCCTGCAGACTGAGTCCTGCTGGCTCTGTGTCCCAACATCCAGAGCAGGCAGGAACACTTGGTCCACTATAACAATACTTGCAGTTGCAGACATTAGGAAAGATGAACAGACATGTAACACAGGACAGCAGGTAAAGTGACAGCTGCAGCATGTTTCTATCTATATTTATAATTAATACAGAACTTCATGTGTTTTAGTGCCATCTGAGCAGAAGCAAGCATTTGGGATTTAATTTGATAAAACACTAAAAATAGACGACGGGTATAAAGATCTGACTGAGATCACAGACTGTTAACCTTCTGTAATGTCCTGTTGCAAACAATCAAAATTAGCCAAATAAACACAAATAAATCAAAGTCCTAGTTTCACTCAGTATCTGGAAAATGTCCAACCGTGTAATGAGGTGAAAATGCTTTGAACTTTAGGTAAATGAGTTTGACCTCTGGTGGCGTCTCTAATCAACCTCCAACACAACTTCTGTCGATTCCTGGAAGAGCTTCAGCTCAGAAGTTCCCTACAAACCATCAACCGTCGCAGAGGCTGCTGCCAGCTCACTAATAGAGCCGGCAGTGAGTTTTCTGCAGCTGCAGCCGGGTAGTGTCCCAACTGGTTAGCAAAAGCACAAGCATGCCGTCAGTATTTGATCACTAAAAATAGATGGCTTGTGTAGAAAGATAACAGACTGTTAACCTTCGTGGAGCGTTCTGTCCTGGTTTTCAATCACTTAACCATCCCTCTCTGAGCTTATCTGCATCCCAGGACACACCAGCACTGCTGCTCTGCCTCTTCTGTCGCTATCTTTCACTCTGCTCCTCTGCAGGGATCCCCCCGGGGCTGTTTACAGGGGTCCTGTGAAAGGTTCTGCAGTGTCTGCATGTAGGGCTGGTAGCTCAGGTTGGAAAGAGACAGGTGAAGGCTCTGCAAACAATGCCACCTAAAATATAGAGAAAACCAAACTGCTTTCATTTCTAATTTCTCAGATTAACTTTTGCTCACATCATCTTCAAAATACACAATCATAGCTAAATAGATCTCAGTAACCACGTCTTGTTCAAATCCACTTAAGTCAAATTCTTTGCAGTTCATAATAATTTACATAAGATAACTCAATACCATTCATAATATATATATATATACAGCCCAATTATCTTCAATTTATTCTGTTTCTGTAGTCAAATAAAACAGGCCAGTCAGATTAAAATTTAGACCAAATTAAATATTTAATTCAATCCAAAAACATTGTATTAATAGTAAAAATTCGGAGCCTACAGCCCAATTTAGTCCAATTCAGTTGAGAGAGAATAAAATCTAATTCAATCAAATTCTAGGGATGTATTGCTAATAATACTAGGATGAAGCATTGGTTCTCATACTGTGTGTACTTGTGTTAGTGCTAGTTAAAGTGGTCCGACATCACAGCAGGGTTTACCTCTCTGCTGGAGGAGGAAGAGAGTGGACAGATTTCAAAGTGAATGATTGAGACAAAAGTACATTTTCCTCCTCAAAGCTGTCAGGAGGAGAGCAGTTTCAACACAACGTTTTTGATAAAAGGTTTAATAAAGCAAGACGATCCTGAGTTCAAAGTATTTGCTAATAACTGCTGCTTCTGTCTGTGAGCAGAAGAAAAGCTGACTCCTGCTGTCCTGCTCTGACTGAGTTCACCTGAAAAATATACTCTGATTTCCAAATACATTGCAAAGTATTCTAAGAAGTATAATTGGTATTTATAATAGCGTGTGGTGAAGGTCCTCTGTGTAAAAACAGACAATTTAACAATAAGAAGCAATGTGAACAAATGTGAACATGTTCTATCAGAAATATTATATTAATAACAAAAACCTACAACAGAGGAGTGAGTTACACAGGTTTGGGAGTTATGGTCTTTATTTGAGGCACCAATATTTTCAGCATAAAATGAAACAAGGCTGCAGAGCAGGAGCTGTTATTTTCACTTTGGAGCTCTTATTTCAGATTAGCTTTCAGATTAAGTCGTTAAACTAAAATGTATCATAGGTGTGTGTGTGTGATGTATCATAGGTGTGTGTGTGATGTATCATAGGTGTGTGTGTGATGCTGATCAGGAATCCCCGATGCTTTAACAGAGTTAAAGACTTCATTTGAACATCATGTTTTACAAATATTTCATCCCTAAATTATGTTAAATTCTTTTATCAGTCAAAGAAAACATAAAGAGACAGTTTGTTTCAAAATGAGGCTGTCAGCTCAAAGGCGCCCCCAGCAGACAGAAATAAGTTACTGCAAGTCTATCTCCTGGCTTTTAAAATCTGGTTTTCTATCAGTTCAATAGCCATAAGGAAACTTCTTGACTCTGGGTCTTTGTGGATCCATAAATGTGTCTGCATAAGTGTGTGTGGTGTTTGGTGTGTATTAGTGTGTGTATCTATATATTTTAGAGAAAAAAATTTAAGAGAGAAGAGTTTGCCAAAACCGACCAGAAAAATAAGTCGCAGGAAATGACGTCACTGCTTGTTTAGTCGCGCCAAAAAAATAAAATCTTGTGATATTTTATGCTTTCAACGTAAAAACGTGGGATCCAACCCAGGAAGAGTTGTAAACAATCTACCTGATCTATAAACATAGGGATTTACCTTGCGTCTGGGATTTTCTTATGTCTTTACTTTGCCTTTTTATTATAAATCCGTGAACTCGTCAGTGGAAGGAAATAGCGCTCTGGGACATGTCGATAGTCGGAAAAGTAAGTGTAACTCTTGCAGTGCAAAAAAAAATATTGCTCTGTCTCATGTGGTTGGAATTCTACCGGCATTCAAAAATAGGTATGCAATAGGCATCAAACAGGAGTGCGGGCGCTCCCGTAGGACATAAAGGGTTAAATATGTAACAAACATAAAATACAGTACATCTGCACTTATGTAGAAAATATGACAAATAATGATAAAAGTCTTGACAAACATTAAACTTGCCACAAAGAGGGAGAAATCCCACTGAAATAGTATTCATAACACAAAGTTAATATGATGTAAAATAAATATTACAATTACTCTTGTGTTTCCTGAAAAAGTTTAAAAAATAAATCATTTCATCTCCTTTGAATTAATTTCAATACTATTGTCAACTTTAACAATCTGTGTTCGTTCTTTGGGTTTTTCATTTCAGAACGAATAATCAGATGTTTTTTTCCGTTTTTTTTTTTATTTTGTTTTAAAACTAAATATAAATAATTTTTTTTAAAAAACAATAGCCAAATTGATAACAAGCTACTTTTTTTCTTTTGTTGTTTTAATGGTTAAATCAAATGCAGCTTTATATTTTGTTATTGCACCATTTGTTAAAATAATCAATCATCTGGGCCTGAAGTCCTGCAGTGTTACATTTTCACTGAGCACTTTAGAAACAGACAAAAGTTGATCTCACCATGAACAAAACTGCTTTAATGTTAATTAATCTAACTTATGCAGAATAAGTTTCGAGTGCAGCTATTACCAATATCTTTATTTATTTTTCTTTGATGACTTTCGCCATTTCCAGTATTAAAACAACAAATAATTTATTTTGGATTTAGTAAGTGAAGCAAGTCAAACACTGGATTTTTTATTTGTTCGGTTTTACATTTTAACATTTAGGTTTTCAAAACAAAACAAAAAAAAGACGATTTTCTTTTTGCAATTTTATAAAAAAAATATTAAATAAAAACTAATAAAGAATACATGTATTTTGAACACATATAATTGAATTAAATATTGTAAAATGAATGATAATTCAGTTCAGTCCATCCATGCAGAGTAAATCAGGCTATAAGACACAGTTCTTTTAATTCACTCCTTCTTTTAAGGTTTTAGGATGTTGTGTACATAAATACTCCAGGCTGAAGAAATGCAGCGGTCGTGGGAAATAGGTCAGATTTCTTTTAACAAAACCTTACAGGACTTCATCGCCACGTGCTGCAGGAAAGACTGCAGCCTTGCACATTTTCTCCCAAAAACACACATATAGAAGAAGAAATAAATCCTAGAAACATACACCCACATACAGAAACACACACAGACATACAAGCTGCAGCTGCAGGGCTGCCACTGCACCATTCTCTCTCTGAAGTGGCTTTTCAGTTCCACTGCTGATGCTTCAGGGAACCTGTGTGTGTGAAAGTGTGTGTGTCAGGAGGTGTGATTTTCTGATGGGTGGGTGCAGAGGGGGTAGTTGACAAAGATTGTGACATAAACCATTTATAGTGCTTCTCCAGTGTGTGAGTGCATGCATGTGTGTGTGTTTATGAGACAGTGTGATTGCTGTTGACATTAAATCCTCTGTTCAGGTTAGTTTGGTGCAGGACATGTGGAATGATGAGATTTTTTAAGAGTTTAAAGGAAACAAGAAGTGAGAAACCAGTGATCAGATTTAGGAGAGATTATTTCTCGTACTGTAGTCCAATCACAAAAAAAGTTCAAAATAGCATTTAGCCTTTTAAAATCATTTTGTGAACAGAATAAAACCAATATATTTCTTTGTGGGAAATGAAAAGTAGAACATATAAGCTTTTTAAAAAATTCATTTAAATCACGCCTCCTGTTTTCAACAAAGGTGGAGACAGCTGGAGGTGTTTATTAATGTTGCAGTTCATTACCAGGTCAATAAACATGCAGCTAAAAAAGAAAATTTAAAATAAAGATGGCTTTGTACCACTGAATTACAGTAAAAAATTTGTTTTTTGTCAAATAATGCAAGTCCAAATCATGTGCGTCTGCACAGACAGTGACAGATTCTCCAGCAGCAGTTAAAACTCGGACCGATCACAGCCTCTGTTTTCTATCTGCAGTCTATTATTGATCCAGTTGCTGCTGCTGAACTTTCTCTGAGTGATTTTCTCAGTCATTGTGGCCAAGATGAGGCCTGGTTCTGAATGTCCATTTAAAACAAGGTTAATGCAAAAATCTCCCTCATCTCCTCAGAGATTCTCAGGAGAGAAACAGGTCGATCTGATTACCTGCTGGTGGTGTGGAGGTTTTATATAAGGCCCAGTGTAAAATGTAATCTTTAAATATAACACTAATATGTTTTTGTTATCAAGCTTACATTGTGAGCATTAAAACTTTCCCACTAACGTTTTATTTAGCGCACTGTGTTTACATTTAGCTAAATGTTAGACTGAAATGGTAAAAGTACATGTAGATATTAAATCCTATAATTATATAACAAAATAAAAATGCATTTATGGCGGGTCCATTAGTTCTTTAAGTTCATTTTATTGTTTTGTGATATTAATAACGCTAACAAATTGATATTTCGGTCTTCCCATGTCTACCAAGGACCCGGCCCACCTCGACCGGGTAATCTGGGTCCTTCGGAGGACCCGGCCTGCCGTTTTGGACACAGCATTTAGCTGCGTTGGGGTGTTAGTGGTTGCTATTGTCTCAGGATGATGACATCATACCCAGAGCCAAGCGCCAACAGAAAAGGCTGCGTTCCATCAAAACACCTAAATGTGACCTTTATTATTTAACTTTAACATTTAGATTTACACTCTTAGATTTAGTATTTAATATTTACATAGATTTTGTAACATTTAAACAGAATTTTTAGTAAAAATAAAAGTAGTTAAATGTAAGAACAGTGAGTTAAATAACAATAACATGTTGGTGGAAAATTTTTAACAACTAATAAAATGAGCTAAATAATGAAAACTATTGTTAATGACAAACATTTAATTTTAAACTTTTTTAAAAACTAGTTTTAGGTTCAAATTGTAACCTTATTAGTTATTTAACCAAAACATTCTTTTTACATAGACATGATACTTTTTTTTTGTTTTTTTAGAAAGTTTGAATATTCTTCCTGTTTAAAAAAATGTTTTGGTTTAATAAATATAAAGATTGCATTTTACATTCAACACAATAATCTAATCTAATGTTACAAATAAAATATTCTTGAGCAAAACAGACTCCACAATGTTACAAACATCAGCATCTACGGGTCAAAAAGTTTCTGCTCCTGAGTGTCCTGAAAGACAGAACAGCATAACTCCATAACAATTCTAATAAAAAAGTGAAAACAGTATTATGAAAAAAATAAATCAATACTTTAAATGTTTTTAAACTATGTGTGTAGTCCAACTCTTACACTGATAATATTCTTTCCTGACTGTATAAAACCAAAAAAAGAGAGCTGGATTGTGAGCTAATTGGAGAAAAGAACAGAAGCTGGTGTGACTCCAGCAGCAGCATCAGATGTTCTACATTACCCTGAAATCAATTTTACGTCAGGTTACAGTGTGTGTGTCCTCTGGCAGGGGTCGTAACCTCTACCTGCTGACTGTGTCTCCTTTACTAAATTAAAAGACTGCATCGCGTTACATACAGCGCAGAAGCACTCACACACACACACACTTACAAGCTGCAAACAAAGCACCCAAACGCCCACACACACAGCACATCGTATTACCTGAATAAGGACAAGGCTGCTGCAGCCGATGCAGAGAAACTCAATAGGCTTTTAACATTCATTTAGCTGGGAAAGCAGGGCTCACTTTAGCTGTGCCAACTGGATCTGATAGCACAACAGAGACGGATCAGGACTGACTACATTACAGCACTTTGATAGGACAGAAAGTGCTGTAAGAGGTTTGTAGGAAGACAAAAAGGAGAGTATAAAATCAGGACAAACTGTGGTCAGAGCGACTCTCTTCCCTCCCGAGGCCTCCTCAGGCAGGTCCACATTATTTTTTGTGGCTCTGGTATTTTTTGGCAGGCTGTCATTTAATTACTGTGATTCAGACACTCATATTCCTGTCTTTGAAGAGCTGGCACGTCTCGTTAGCTCCTGCTGGAAGTTTCCAAGCTGCTCCGTGTGGCACAGACATCATCATTCCAACAGATCTGGAAACGCGGTGGAAAAAAAAACAAAACATGGGCTTCTGCTCGCAGCGCTGCATTCTGAAGCAGTCTGGAAACACGCCAAATTCAATTTAGTTTAGAGTTTTACTGCCAGCCTGAGGATGGGGGGGGGGGGGTGATGACAGGGATGCTGAGAGGGAGAGGAGTAAAGGTAGGAAGGAGATGGAGAGTGATCGAGAGGAATAAATGAAGGAGGATAAGTGTCGCTCAGCTGTGCTGCAGGGAGGGGCTGTATGATAAAACAAACACCCTCGTATTAATGAACCGTTTTCATTTCTGCTTCATCTCCAGATCAGGACTGAACGTAACTCAGAACTAGAGGTGTGGATTTGTTAGTGTGTGTGTGTGTGTGTGTGTGTGTTGTTAATTACGTTAGATATCAGTGAATCAGCCTGTTTTCTCTTATTAAGTAGTGAATTAGAGAATGTGAGATTAAAGTGTGAGTTTAAAGACTTATCTCAGATGACGTGTATGTTGGAAAAAGAGCAGAAATATCTTTTTGTCAGAGATTTAAAGGAGACATGTCCTCGATTTAACTCCTTTTTCACATTTACGTCCCTCACTTGGGGTCTGTATAAAGTGGAAGTGCAACGCTTTGGTCTGAATTCCTCCTTGTTGTAACTCCACAAGCCCCGCCCATTTTCTGAGGCGTGTCTCAGATCAACTCATTTTGAGGCTGTCTCTATAAATCCAAACAAGACGTTTCACACAAACACACACACCCTCTCCCCCAGCTTCCAGACCGGTTCATTCCAGTTTGATAGAGGGGTTTACGACTATGTAGCTTCACAGAAACTTTTGATTTAAAATTGAATTAAAAGATGTGAACAAGAGAAGACCTGTCCATCCAGATTTACATGTTGGAACCAGAGTCTGACCCAGAGGAGAATGAAGACCACCAAGAAAATATAAAACCTAAACAGAATATACAGGTAGCACCTGGGGTCAGATTTATAAAGGATTGCCTGGAAACCATACTAAAAGTGAACATATGGCCAAAAGGTGAAAATGACGTACGCCAAAAAAAAAATTCAGATTTACAAAACTGTGCGTACGCATGTTTCTGTGCAAATTTCATTTATACATCACAGCTGCACCTCAGAGTTTGCGCACAAGATACCGCACGTTTTCACGTTTTATAAATAACAACCTTTGCGTGAAAAGTGGCGTACGCAAGTTTCTGTGCTCGTTTTGTGCGTACGCAAGCTTTATAAATCTGACCCCAGGGGAGACTAAATTCAACTTTTCTGACTCTAAAATCAAATTTTAGATTTTCTTCCTGTCACATTTTTAAAGGGCTGCCTTTAGCTTTTGGATAGGTACCACGTTATATTTTTCTAAAACTTAGATTTCAAGTGGTGAAGGCAAACAAACTGTTTAATGTAACAGAATGAAAATGACTCAGGAGGACATTTTGTTTTGTTTTGAGCCAAACATTTACCTTTTGATCAGCTGACGATGAAAGAAATGTCTGTTTAGGAAAAAAAAAATTCTTCACAGGAATAATAAAGATCAAAATTTTCCTCCAGCTTTATTTAAAAAAAACAACCTTGACAGCAGAAACATGTTGGGTTTGTACTCGCCAACAGCAGTCAGCCCATAAAAAGAACTGATTGATAATCTTTTTGCTGCAGCTAAATAAAGGGTGTAATGAACAGAAATTCATTGTTGCATTAATGAGTGTTTATTATAACGACTGCTTAGTTTAGCTTCTCAATATTTAGGCATATGGTGACTGTCTCACTGACTTCTCAGCACTTCTTGAAATAAACAGCTAAACCTAAAAACCAGCAGATGTACAACAACTTCCAGAGCAAACTTTTCTCCGAGCAGAAATCCATCAGCCCTCCCCTCCTCAGCACCATTTCTCTCCTTTTCTCTGCTCTCCCCAGTTGCCTTTTAGAGTTGTCATTGGAGAGTGACCTGCATTATCTATCTCTCACCCGCTCTCCCCGGCTCTGTCTCTTTCTCTGTCTGAATGGAGATTTAGATAAGAGAGTCTGAGCTGCAAGAGAGCAGCCGCTGAATACCAAGAGACAGAAGAGTGGGAGGACAGAGAGGCCGGAGCAGAGCAGGGAGCGAGGGCCAGGTTCACGCTTTGTTTCAGACTCATCCTGCAGCTGCACACATCCAGCGTATTTATCAGGAGGCTGCTCAGAGGGAGAGGCGCCTCGCTCTGTCGTGGCTCTGTGTGCATGCTGAGCTACGCAAACAGGAGAAGATACGATTGATTTGACTGAAGTGTGAAAATGTTTCTGTTTTTTTTTTTTTACATTTGGTTCAATCAGTGCAAAGTTTAAAGTTTTAACACTTTCTAATATGTGTCTGAAATGTTCCCATGTCCAGCTGCAGGTTTTTTTTCATGTTTTTTCTGTGTTCAGATGTGTGTGCTCCCTTTCATCTGTCAGATTCTGCATATGACACACACATACACACACACACACACTGGCCACATTTGAAAATGTCCCTGAGGTGATCGATGAGGTGGTGAGGGAAATGTCATCTGCTGCTAATACATTTATCATCTCTCATCCAGCCTCATGAATTTCCCCTTTTTTGGGTTTCAATCATTTTTGCTCTTTTGCCACGAGCCTATTTGAACGCGGTGACTCACAGGACCGCCTGCACGTCCCTGTGAGGCGCGCTGAGCGTGTAGGCATCCAGCATGATGACTAGACTCACTAATTAACAGGCAAGACAATCATAGGCTGTTTTTACATGAAGCCACGTGGTGGTGTGTGTGTGTGCGTGTGTGTGTGTGTGTGAATAACCAGCTGCATACGCCTCAGATCAGAACAATTCTTGTTAGGTGAGCAAAAATTTAAAGAAATTGCAAATCAATTTCACCTTCTGCAACAAACACACCCGTATCTGTGGCTGAAAATGCGCTGCTTGAATCAAATCAGGAATGTCTGTTTTTCATTCTTAAGCATCAATGAAGTCATTCGATCCTTTGAAGAAACGGAGGAGCTGATCTGAGGCAGGTTTTCATCTTTGCACGAATCTTTCTGGGTTTCATCAAAAGGATTCAGACAAATAAGAAAACATTTGAATGTTGAATATTTCCTTCATTAATATGACTTGTACAGCACGAGCAACCGTAACAACATAAATAATATTTCTGACAACAAGGTAGCTCCAACCAGAATGTTGTGTGTTGATTATTCTCACAGAGTTGGGGTTGGTTGGTGGTTAGAGATTCATGTGAGCGTGGATCTGTGCTCTCATTGAACTGTTCTGTCATAAAATCACTAAGTATCTAAATAAAAACCACAGAGCAGTGAGGGAAGTCAGAAGTATGTACGTACGTGGCCCGGCCGTGCACAGAGACGAATATGTAAAAAGGATATTTATTGTCTCTCCTGCCTTCTTCTCCTCTTGTATTGACTTCATTCATCATCTATCCTTTGCCTGGCTCTTTATCTCTCCACTCCACCCTGTCAGTTCAGTGACTGCTGCTCGTTCCTCTCTGTCTCTCTAAGTCAACTTGTCAGCTGCGATGTATGGCACCGTACAGTAACACACTCCGCTGTTATCTGTTGGTGTGTGTGCTTGTCTGTGCACGTGGATGTGCGGCGTGCTCTCATTGCATTGTTTTCATGATGAGCCTCATCAGCATCTGTTGTGTGAGTCTGTGTGTTTGCATCGTACAAAGATGAGACAGCACGCTGTTTAGATCCAGCTCTGCTTTAAAACGATCCACTGCTGCTGCTTATAGATCAACTCTTACATCAGCGAGACGTCAGGTCACTAAACTGTAAATGTGCATCAGAAAAGCTGCTGGTGTGCCCTACTTCAGTTTTACACATTCCACCAAAATGAGGTTAACGCCATCTTTCTCATGCAAGAGTTCCTCTGCATCCTGTTTTCCTCCAGTAGTAATTTCAAGTAGCGCCGCTTTTGTCTTCCTCCCAGTATTAAAGAATAAACGCGAAATCAGAAGAATAGCGGTCTGTGAAGACAGAAATGAATATGTGCAGAGCAAGTGACTCACAGCTGATAAGAGCCGCGGGGGAGTAATAAAAGCCTCTTACCTTCCAGTGAAGTGTGGAAATTTAAGAGTCCAAGTAGGGTTTCATATCAACCCACTGATTAAAAAACATGGCGAGCTTTTCTGTAAATGAACATTTTTGCTTCATTTCTTTTTAACCTAAAAACTCAGATTATGGGCAGGAAATAAAGTGAGAAGTACAAATTCTGATTTGATGCAGAAACATATGTTATTAGTCCGGGTGTGAGTGGCTCATGAAATGAGTTTTGTTTTATTTTAGACTAACCCTGCAGAGGTTTCTGTAATTATACATATTTAAAGATAATATCTGGCTGCTGAACAGAATTAACCACAGGGTCTACAGAATGTCTTCAAACATTCGCAGGGTTCTCAAACTCCCACAGGCTCGTGGGTTTGTCACATGAATATTGAACTTTTTTTTTTTTAAATATCAAAATGTCACAGAATCTTTCAAGCTCTGTATTTTGACACCTTCAGCTCTTTTCTGAACAGAAACACACCTCTTTGATGACAAATATCAAGAAAAAAAAAGAAAAAGAAAACTGGTCCAAATTTATTTTTCTTCATTTCTAAAGTGAACAAAATCCTGAATTGGGTTCAGCAGTGGACATAATGTGCAACATAATGCTGTACTGGTCACAGCTTATAACAGGGCTATTCAACTGGCGGCCCGTGAACCACATCCGGCCCGCGAGTGACCAAAGTTTGGCCCGCCAATTGGTTTGTTCATCTCTTAAGCTCAAACCCCTTGTTTTCTACATTATTTACTCTAAGTTATTTTAGTTAAACATAGACATGTTTGGTATCTACAGAAACATCAGAATCTTGGCTACAAGCTGGTAAAAACATTTTTAGGAACATCCAAGACAGTTAAAACTTCAAGCAGTTGAAGATAAAACTATGAAAGTAAAAATAAAATTGTTTTAATTATTTGGCAAGTCAGAGATGTTAAAATAATACTTGTGTAAAATATGAGGCATGATGTGTTCTTTTTGTTTTTGATATTGTTTAATTATCACTACTTTTATAGGGTTCTGTATGTTGTGTTAATGATTAAATACAGCAAAATAAACTATTTCAAAGGTAACAGATCTTTGTAATTCTTGCTTTATTTACATAATAACTATTTGCTGGATGTTCGGCCCCTGTGCTGTTGGCCTGAAGTAACTGTGGCCCCCAGAGCAAGTTAGTTGAAAAGCCCTGGTTTATAATATGAAGTCATAAACTTGTTAGTCTCCACTGATCACATGACATGCTGCTGCAGGGATGCACAGCGTTAGATGCTCTGAAGGAAGGCAGGAGTAATAAAACAGTAGTTGTTGTTGTGGATGTTCAGATGAAAAGGCGTACGGCACAAAACATGACCTCACACCTCCTCCTGCTGTTCTGCAGAGTTAGTAACAGAACCGAGCCGAGCGTTCCACTCACATCTCTCTGACGAGCTCCGGCATCTGTTTGAATAGCGTGTTCAGGTGCAGCCATGTTACACCATGTAAAATTCATGCATGCCACTTCATCGTGGGCAAATGCTCATCATGTGTTTGAAAATAAACAGGGATTTGTTGCTTGCTACTGGTGGTGGATTCTTCTATTTTCAGCAGGATGTGAGAAAGAGCTCCGAGATATTTTACCTGATTTAAGAGAGAAACAGGCTGGAGAGTTTTCTGTCTCCATCAAGTGCTGTAAGGAGATGGTTTTAGTCCATCTGAGCTAAAAAATAAATAAAATAAAAATAAAAAAAGAACAGCCAATCTGGTGTAAAATAGCCGCCACTTGCACCTGCATCCCTTGTGCAGCATTTTATTTTAGATGCAGCAATGAGTCAGTGAGGAGGCGAGAGGGAGCAGAGGAGGAGGAGGGGAGATGGATGCTCGCCTGAAGATAAAAAAAATATGAAAGGAATCGTACCCAAAAATAGGCTACATGAAGGCGATTCAGCAGTTAAATACGGTGGGTGTTTATATTAGAGGCTGGTGCCGGATTTAGACGAGTCTCCAACATCCCTGACCCTGTGCTCAGGCTCAGGCCAAAATTACCACAGAGCTGGAGCTGGTGTCTACAAGTGTGGGTGCAGGCAAGCCTTCAAATGTGTGAGTGGCTCACTAAACGGTGCAAAATCGGCTCCTCGCACACACACATATGAGCTGAGATCCTGTGTAACTGTGAAAGCATACTGGTCCACGGATAATCTGGACACAGCTGGGACCACCGGTCCCTGCCAGCCAGTGTGTGTTTGTTTGTGTGTTGGCGGGTTTACCAGCTGTGCCCAGTGTGCCGAGCCTCCAAGCTGTCATCAGACTCTGCTCAAGCTGACAGCTTCAAGCCTCCAAATGGTGACATAAAACAAAATGGCCACATATCACAGGTGTTTTAGCTGCTTGCCATGAAAGATAAAAGTCAGCAGACACTTCTTGACAAGGCCTCCTCATAATCATTTGTAACTGTCACCGTCCTCCCCAAAAGGTCAAAAATGTTTCAGGTCTGGACTGACTTCAGACCCTTCCAGTGTCGTCAAACCCTTCCATGCAAAGGTCATCTGTTATATTGCCTCATAAAGTCCCGGTCATTGAAGCGAGAGGAATCAAACAAATATATTAACAGAATATTAACAGTTTGTGTTTGCTTTTAAACGACTGCAGAAAACTTATCTGTCGGATTCCAGTTGGCTGCTATCATGGACTAAACCCCAGCTTCTTTATTTAGAAACAGCATGAAACATCAGAATTTAATCTGAGAGAGTATAACATGTTTGGATGGAGCTCAGCTACAGAGGACTATAATCACAATAATTATTCTGGTTTCCCTCCAGCTGCAGGCCTTTTAGCTAATGACAGCCACTACAGTAATGGCTGCATTTCAAGCTGCCTATTTGCATCTGTACATGACGGGTGTGTGTGTGGGGTGTGTGTGTGTGTGTGTGTGTGTGTGTGTGTGTGTGTGTGTGCAGGTTGGCTTGACTGCACTTTTTCTACACTGATCAAAATAATCTAAAAAAAGAAAAACTGACTTGTTTTTTGCAGCAGTTGGCCTCTAAACTGAGAAATGCTTTTTTTGTTTTTGTTTGTTTTTTGAAGCTACCCTGCTACTTGCAGCTGCAGTCCAATCATTTAAAGTTAGTTTTTGTTGTTAAACACAACTTGAACAACATTCAATGTGAGAAAAATATAAAAAAAAAAATCTTACAATTCAAAACAAAAGCTAAGGTAAAAACTAAAAATGCCTCTGGGTGTTTGTAGTGCAGCAGAAGTGAGAGGAGCAGAGCAGAGCTGTGAAGTGTTTTCAGGGTTTCTATCTATATGATAACAGCCTGATGCACTGAGCAGTTTTATTAGGAGGCACAAAGAAAAACATGTGTCTTCATTACACACTTTCTACAGTGTTAGTCTTTCATCGTCACATCTTTCACCTTTCTCTTGATTGGGATGTGGAGCTGAAATAAAATATTACGCTCGGAAGTTCGCCTCACATTGATGGCCACAAGAATCCTCTTTCAGAAATGAATGCGATCCATTAAAAAGAAATCAATGGTAAATATCATCACTCTGTCAGAGGCTGCGCACGAGCAATGAAACATGCACACAACAAACTGTTAGAAGTGCTCCACCAATCAATGAGACTTTCCTCTTTTTGTGTGTATTTCTGAGAAAAGCCAATCCCAGCTCTGATGGGGCTGACAGTGTTGTCTCTGGCAGTACAACAATGTGATAGAATCAATTTGCTTTCACATAATCAGCTGTCTGTTTCTGCGTAGAGTCGGCTCAGCCGTCTGTGAAGACGTAGCAGGAGGATTTAGCTGCAGGATTGCAGCAGTGATATCAGTTATGATTGGCGTAATTTGTTTTATTAGTTTTACATGTATTTATCCAGGAAGTCCCATTAAGATAAAAAATAAATCTATTTTACAAAGAAAATCTGACCCTGGTAGCGGCAATCAAATGAGACAACATGTACATAAAACACAAAGCAATAAAACAGTTACAGCTTAACAGGCTCTAAATAAAAATAATGCCATTCTTCCCTTTCTGATTTCTCCATACACTCAAAATCATTAAGAGATACACATGTCGACATACATGTACTGTATTTAATCCAATAATACAGGTTTTAAAATAAACTATTAAAAAGACAAATTTTAGTGCAGTTCTAAAAAATCTGTGATTGGTGAAAAGAGTTCAGTGTCAGCATGTGGCTCAACATATTCTGATGGAATCAGTCTTGTATAAAGTACCTCAAAGTAATACTTGAATAAAAGTACAAGTATCTTGCTATAAAACTTTGGTAAAAGGTAAAGAATATTACTTGAATAAAAGTCTTAAGGTAGCCAATATTTTTTGTACTTCAGTATCAAATTTAAATTTCTGACATAAAAAGTACTTAAGTCTTGAAAATAAAAGTATGGAGTAAAAGTGAGCAGTTGTGAGGTAACCTTCTCAAAAAAAAAAAAGGGTTTTCTGGCCGTAATGTCCATAATGTTATATTAAAATGTTAATGTAAAAAAATGTAATCTGCACTAGTCTACCTCTCGCACAAGGACTGCTGGACATGGGCACCAGTGACCTCCATGACCCTGAGAGGAAGAAGTGAGTAGAAGATAATGGATGGATAATCTGTCTGTGCATAGGGGTGACTGTGGTACAGTGGTTAGGGAAGTCCTTCCTGGAACTGGTCGCTAGTTCAATCCTCCGTTTCAGCTGTTGCAGTTGTGGTGTCCAAGACACCTCACCCTTACCTTTTTCAACATGTAAGGACTAAAAAGTATGGATAATTCTGTGAAATTTGAAGGAGTAGAAGTAAAATGTTGGCTGAAAAATAATTACTCAAGTAAAGTACAGATAAACCAAAATTTCTACTTAAGCACAGTAACAAAGTATTTGTACTTAGTTACTTTACAACTCTGGATAGAATTCTTTATTTTCCTGAACAAGGTGAAAGGAGCCAGAGTTGTCTGCATGCAAAACAGGTTCATCTGCTACATGATAATAATGACAGGATGGTAACGACTGCTGTGCTGGAGGGGTATTACTTACACTTAATAATGATGATTTGTTATGATGCTTTGCTGATGATGATGATGATGATGATGATGATGATGATGATGATAGTGTTTGTGTTTTTATGATAGGATAGGTGCTGAAATATGACTGCATGCTGCTGCATGGTGCTGTATCTACAGCTACACAATCTATCATTTTTTGTTAATTTAGGCAGATCTCAAAATAAGGCATGGGCAGCAACCAGTGTCAAGTTACACTACTGTGTTAAACATTATGTTCCCTTGTTTTAAGGTTTAAATACTTTAAAACAAGATAACAAAGAGTTTGGTTTTATTTCTTCTCTCCTGGTTTGAGCTCTGAGCTTTATTGCTTCAAACTATGCTGTTAAAAAAGCTTAATGGTAGGGGTGTACGAGATCTCGCGATATTAAACTCCCGTCCCGCGATATCTCTCGTTGTGAGGGTTGTCTCGAGTTGCACGTCCCCCCCCCCCCTGCTGAGTGACAAAAAATTGCACAACTTCCATCTGTTCTCCCGCTGTTATCCCCTGGTGACAGCCGTCTTGTGCATTGCCCCCAGTCAGAACTGTGCCGACGGGACGTTGCAGCTCTCAGTGTGTGATAGGTCCAGAGTTTGTGGGTGTGTTTCTTATGAACCGCACCGCAGCGGGCCAGTGGTTCTCGGCTGTGCTGAGGAGTTGGAGCTGGACCAGAACAGGACCCCGCGCAGCTCAATTCCTTCTGCTTGTTATTTTGTTTAAAATTTATTTATTTTTTTAGTCTGAAGCCAGTTTTAAAAAGAGCTCAAAGAGCAGCTGGTTTGATCCAGGTCCCAAGGATGAACGTTACCGCACAGCTGGTCGCGTTTTTTTTTTGTCTGTCCACTGTAAAAAAAAAAGAGTAACACTGATGTTAAGCGGAAAAAGCACTATCCAGCCATCGTTATTGTAGTTTATATACTTTATATGAGCTGATGGGAGGGCAGAGGGAGTCATTTTTTATATGATGTTGGAAAGCCATGCATAATTAAAGCACTGTTCTAAGGTCTAAGGAGATTCAAGATATCAGAAAAAGGACAATATCAGTTTAATTTGAATGTTAAAACAGAATAAAAGCATTTTTGCAGCATAAAATAGATCTTTAAAGTTTTCTTGAAACTAATAATAAAATCTTGTCTCGCCTCGAGAGTTTTATGTATCGTTACACCCCTACGTAATGATGATCTCCACTCGTTCTGTTACACTAATTATCACATACGTTATCTTCTGCTCTTTCAAATGATGATACTGTACAATCGACATGGATTACATGGAAATTCAGTGGTAAAATAACAGAAAAAGACATTTAATTTCGACACGTCTGACTTCAGGGAATACAGGAAAGTTCAGGTGAACCAATGGTAGAGGGTTGAGGTAGGTTTATGATCCATCGATTTCTTGATGATGGGTTTACCAGGACTTCTGATTGTTTAAGGCCTTTAAAATCCTTTTGTATCCATTCTCTGACTCATACTTTTCAGTTACATTTTCTTTAGTTTGCATTAGGACAGTCAGTTTGAAGGGGGTAAATATTTATGCAGTTACTTATTTAAAATGTTACACTTTTATCTAACTGGTGAAAAGTTGGTTTCACTTGGATTCACAGTAGAAAGTGTACCTAACTCTGACACTACTTCTTTTTTGGGTGTGTGCACTTTATTACTTCATTTCAAGTATCTCAGCTGTTCTTGTGCTTTTCTGAAGACAGGCAGCTCCGAGGTATTTCCTGGGATCTGTTGGATACCCTTTTAGGGATCATGTGACTCTCCACAACTTCACTCTTGGTATTCCTGCAGCTTCTATTGTTTTACTCACTTGGCATCACTACATCTGTGGCCACTGCCTTTATCTATTGCTACGTTCACACACTGCAGACAAATGCAACACAAATCTGATTTTTTTGCCACATGTGACTCATATCAGATTTTTTTATAAAAAAATGCAAATTTTTTTAAATTCGACCAAGGCAGTTTCAGTATGTGGTACTAAATCGGATACATATCTGATGTTTTTCAAAGAGACTGCAGTGTAAACGCTCATGTCACATTCCAAGTCATGCTGTTTAAATCTGTAGCTCTGTGTGTTTTCATCTCCATAACAGAAGTCCACTTGCTTCATCTTTTTACTTTTAATTTTCCATGAAATAGTATGATCATTTTACTCTTGTGTTGCCATTATTAGTGCCTCTGCTGTTCTTCAGTCTATATAACAATATGTGTGTGTGTGTGTGTGTGTGTGTGTGTGTGTGTGTGTGTGTGTGTGTGTGTGTGTGTGAGAGAGAGAGCGAGTGCTTTAACTAAACATTTTATAACATGTAGATGAATAAATGTTTTAGATAAATGTGTTTGGGTTTTTAGTCCTGGTTATTAAGTACTTTCATCAATATAACAGAACTTTTCTTTGTATCTGAAGTCGTCTCCACATTCATGAGGCGTCACAGAATGGAAGAGACTAAATTTGAAATTTGCTGCTTGACAGCATTTTTCTGCTGTTTATTCATCAACACAGTGCTTGTCTGACTGACACTCATGCAGCGCAGCTTTGTGCAGCTGCTCAGCTTCACCGCTGCTTTTAAACCTTTCCAAAGGTTACATTTCTCACTGAAGGTCCTCTTAGTTTTTGTTCTGATGGAAGCGAGACGTTCTCATGAAAACTTCTTTCATTCACCTCCTCAAGAGAAAAATATTTCACACTCAGGGACCTTTGATATTTTTTGTAATCTATATTTTCCTGAATAGTTTGCAGGACAGTGTGACAGCAGATCTAAATGAAGTGTTTACACTGTAGATGATGATAATGATGATGATGATACAACATACTGTATTTATCATTTGTTACCTTTCAATAAACGATGCTTCCTAAATGTAACTGACATTTTCAATCTCTGCACCATTTTTTTCAGACAGATCTGTGTCACTGTGCAACGAAGAAACCCACTGACGTCTTCAGCATCTTCTGGTGAGTCGAAAATTTAATTCTCGAGTCTTTTCTTTGGTGTTTGCTTGTGTCGTCAAGAGCATTTGAGGCAGCACTGATGCAGAAACCCCATTCACCTGTTCAGCTTTCCATTAACAAGTCCTGTTCACTTTCATCCATTCTTTCTTTTTTTGACTTCCATCTGTTTCTCATAAACTCATTTGGACAATAGAAAATGATTTAGTTATTTAGCTTGTGTTTGCCTGCAGCGGCTTGTTAAGTTGTATTATTAAAAATGCATATTTAATATTATTATTATGCTTTAAAATGGAGTTTACAATGGATTCGCCCTCTGGGCACATGTTTCCAAAGTCACACAATCATCACTTCACATCTTCAACACTAAATCAAGGGTGAAAAAAAAAAAACATTGAATGCATTAAAGGCCGAGCTAATCGATCCTGACCATGCTTATCAGTGACTGTCAGGCTGACGAGACAATCTCAGAACTGCACAGTAGGCTGGAAACTGGAACAAGACAAATGTGTACAAACATTCAGTAGGTCAGCCAAGGACCCCAATAACAAACCCATCAATGAGAGTCTCAGTCCAAAACGACTGGTCAGGATGGAACGACAGGAAAGATCACAGCAGTGGTGGGCACAGTTCCGCACTTCCGCACATCCGCTATAAGCGGAACTAAATAATTCATTAGCGGATGTGCTGACTTTCTAATATTTATATTTCATAAGCGGATTTGGGCTTTCTAAATCTGAAATGCACTTCCGCTAAAAGCTAATTATTTAACCTCCTGAGACCCTGTGTCCTCCTAAGAGGACATTGAGATAGAAAAAAATGCACATGCTAACAAAGCTCG
>JARVGW010222530.1:0-12719 GCA_031762495.1 Anablepsoides rubrolineatus | reverse complement strand
GTTCCCCAGCAAGACCCTGAGCAGCTGGGACCCCAGGCCAGCTGGGTGACATCCAGAGTAAGCAAAGTGCTAAAGCTAAGGCCAAAGCCCCCAGTGGTGACCACTACAGTGGTAATGACACCTGGTTGCACCAGTTGAAGGTCACAAAAATGAATATTGTTTTGGTGCGTAACTTTGCAAAACCTCTGTCGGACTCCCTAGTTTTCCATGATCCCCTCTCAACCTGACCAGTGATGACAGGTTTAGTTGTATGATGCTGTTTAACAGCTGGCTGTCCAGGTGGTGTCCTGAAAAGGTGGGCTACGTTGGTCCGATTTAGCAATAATTAGAACGTATAACACGATGTGCTATCTTGATAGTGCACTAAAAGCTGATTTAGGTGTGCAGCAAGGATGAACAATGTAAAGTCAAGTTGCAAGAACATTCCTAGAACATTAAAATTTAGTCGTGACCCACTGTCCTGCATTTTCTAGCCGTTTCCCTGCTTCAACACACCTGATTCAAATAGTTAAATGATCTAACATTCATTTCAGTCAGGTGTGTTGAAGCAGGGAAACATGTAAACCATGCAGGTTAGTGAGGAACAGGGTTGCCCTATCAGAACATGCACTGTATTTTGAAGCAAAGATGAAAGAATGTTTTTAAATATAAAACTGATTTCCCTCCTCCTAAGGCGATGAAAGGTGAGAAGGGAATGCCGGGAGTGGCGGTGGGGGAAAGTCTGAGCGAGGACCTCACAGACGACAGCTTCTGTAAGTGATGTAGATGTTATTTAAAGCTTTTAGAGATTTGAAACTATTCTTTTTACACAGGATTTTGTTCTTTCTTCACAGCAAATCCACTTCAAGCGGGGCTTATTACGGCAGATGGTCAACAGCAGAACGTCATGGTGTACACCACCTCATATCAACAGGTAACATTATGTCCTTTATTTGCTGCATCCAACAGAGCCGGTTGTTTGGTAATCCACGTGATGACAGTTTAAAAGGGAACTCTGGATTAAAGCTGTTGCCAGGATGGATTCTCATCACTTGTAAAATTTAGGAGAGAAAAAAAAGTGATGTTTTTTGTTGTGGTCTTATTAAATGTATCCAATCTAATTTTCACGCAGGATAAAACAGACGTGGCTTTCAAAACGTTACCTGAACTAGAGCCATCATTTTACCCAATCAAAGCAGAGCATGTTGTTCTTTCTGAGTCCAGGTGAACAGTGGACCCAGGTTCAGACCCTCCTGCTGCACTGCGCCCCTGATTTCCATCATGTCTCCGGTGCAGCCAAACTGCACAAATGTCTGAACAATCAGGGAAGAAAACACTTGTAGAGAGGAGGGAATCTGTTACACAAAAGTACAGTAAAATAACAGACAAGGAATCATTTATATAGAGATAAATTAATTTAAAGTTGATATATCAATTAAGAACAAATTAAAATCATAAATAGAAAAATGGGGGCTGGGAATCACAAACACTTAATTAATTACAGGTAGATCTAGTTCCATCTGCTGAAACTGTTCCTGACTCTTGTTATTTTCTTTGCAAATCCTGTACAGTAAACAAGTTACCTCTGAGCATTAAATATCTCCTTCATAGTAAATACATATAAAGATATAAAGATAAATACAAAGAAACAGTCTGGATGAAACTACAATTTAACAAAGTTGTGTTTAGTAAACATGGTCATGTTTATTATGAGCTCTATGATTTGTGTCCTCAGGTTGTGAACCTGTTGACTGCATTTAATGTTGTTTTGGTTAGAGGGGCAATGATTTAATTCATTCACTTTGTAGCACTAGTCTACTATTTATAAGGTTTCTGCTCTGCCCCTTTTTGTATAGTAAAAATGTTATAAAACTCCAAAAATCATCATTTTTGTATTAGAAGATTGACGGAGAGAAGCAGTCAGTCTGTTTGATAAATGTAAAATGTTCAGTTCCACAGTTCTGTTAAATAAATAAAGAGAGGAGGTTAAGAGAAAAGATTTTTCCTGACAGTTTTCTGAACATATTCTGTTCCAGGTTTGACTCAAATTTCACCAAATACAACTGGATTAAATATACAGAAATGCACTGGAATTTGCACAGTTTCATCTGTTGTCCTAGTAGATAAAGAATGTAATCAGAACAGCTAGTAAAACAAAACATACAAACATCACACTCGTAAGTTACACAGTTAAAATAGACATTTTAAAAAATGAGTTTTTCTTTAGGTCAAATATGATGTTTCCTTTTGAACTTCTGGTAGTTTATTCTCTAAATGTGCTCCTCTAATCTTTTGCACATATTCTGTTCCTGTCTTGTCATGACACAGTTGAAGAAGAAATCCATTCAAAACCCTAAAAATAAGACTTATACGACTAAACATTAGGTGTTTTTTTCCCTATGTTTGATATTACAATAGTCAACATAAAAAAGTTGTCTATCTGAGGTTTTGCTTGTCCTTTAGAAGTGAGACTTGATGGGTTTTAGTACATTTTCTGTTGAATGCAACCAGGTCATAAGACTGTTATATAAGGAAAGATCCTTTCATGCATATAAATTTTAACCACCTATAAAGTGAAAAATTTGCCACGTTAAAATTAATTTTTGTAACCTTTTTAATACGTTGCTTTTGTAAGATTGAAGTCACAGACAGAATACCTGAGCTGATACACCATACAAAGTCTTTCTCCATTCCCATGAACCCCTGGCTTTGGGCCTTCTTCTGGCTTGTGAATAAAACTGGGTTTTTTTTGGTATTAAAGACATAAACATGAATCTTGAAGCCAGTGAGATACAAACACCACAGCTGCAGGTCAAACAGCTGCTTATTCTGTTTTAGCATGTGTTTATACACTACTGTATCATCTGCATATAATATCCAAATTTTAACAAACACTTGGTAAATCATTAACATGTAGGCTAAAAAGAATAGGCCCTAATATTGAGCCTTGGGGGGACCCTATTTCAAAAGTTTGTATTTTTTCACATTGATTTTCATTAATAATTATTATTATTAAACTTGTGTTTTATTGTTACAATTATCTTATTGTCTTGAATGTTTCTGTGCTGCAGTGCTCCAAACAAATTTTCTCCCTATGGAGACAAATAAAGAACCTTAGCTATTTATAATAACAATGATGATGACAAGTATCATAATATTAATATCAATAAATAAGATAAAATACAATCATTTTAAAATTACAAATATTGTTTAGGACACCACTGGTGAGTATTTGGAGTCAGTAAATCTGCCAGTTCTGCTGGCTGGAAAAAGTTGGGTCATTATTAAAACTATTAACTATTGAGCATACGGATATGACATCATCATTAACCCAAAACGCATTGCACTCATGAAACGATGGTTGGAAACACAATGTGGAAGAAGGCAGCTTTTAAAACTCAGCTTTATTTGTCACGGTTCCATCTCAGTGACGTTTTGTTCATCTCACATCTCCTTCCAGATTCCCACTGTACAGCAGATCCAGTTTTCATGACGAGGCCTCGCCACCAAGCCCCAAACACTGCAGCTTCACTTGGAGCTTACGCCCACAAGGTGACCTCTGACCCTGCCACCAGGTGAAGGATACAAGGAGCGTAGGACTGGGGAAAGCATCCAGAGAAACCCTCATGTACAGAGAAATCGCTACCCGTTTAGTAAAAAGTGTAGTTTCTTGTTATGAGGTACAAAAATGTTTTTGGAATAGTCAGAAATTTGGAGGGTTTATTTTAAAGACCAGTCTTGTGATTTTTGTAATGGAGTTTTGTTTGTGCATTAACGTGTTAGCTTTTATGTACTTTTCAGTTTTCAGTTTTGAGAGGGTAGAGAGGACATACAGGCTGATAGGTTGCTTTGAGCCTTCATTTGGAGTGCTTCTTAAATGAAGAGGAGCCACATTGTTACCATCATGTTCAAATCATGCAGTTCTTTTGTATGTTGACCCAGTTTACCACGTGCTTTATTGTTACAAAAATCATTTAAATAAAGTCTCAGACATGATGTTGAAAACGTTCTATGATTTAACTCTAACTACATTTTATAAAAGATAAACCTCCACAGAAAATGCTCTAGCTTAAAGAGGTTTTGTAAAGATAAGATAGTTCTACCACATGAATCTGCTTTGATCTGACCCCATTCTATTGTAGATGTGAATGGATGTTTTGAGGAGACTTCAGGCTGTTCAGCATGTCTGTGTAACTGGGGCCTTACCTTCTATAATGTCTTTCTTGTTAAACAAAGCCACAAGCCACTTTAACATAGACAGGTAGCCACGATAGCATATCTGAGTTAGCATATACCCACCCAAGACGATACAGGAAAATATGCAATCACCTCAGTGAGTTATCTGTTTTCAATTTATTTTTCCCCCTGCAAATAATTCTTAAATTGTTCAGTAAAAGCAACCACACTTAAAAATTGTGACTTGTGGTAACATTCCTTTCTATCTAACAAACAAAATCAATGACCCGCTCTGGCCCTCCCTCCACTTTGAGGGAGGAACTAACAGCAACTGTCCTGAAACAAAGATGAAGTGATGCAGTATTTATTATAGTCAGGTCTTAGTTTATAATAACTTATTGTAGGGCTCTGCAACTGTGGCTCTGGTCACATGTTGACCCTTCAGCGCCTCTCAAGTGGCTCCTTATAACCTCGATTAAATGAATAAAGTTTACATCTAGATTGACAGTATAAATATTAAATATTAATATACCTGCTGGAATTTAGGTCATTTAAAGAAAGATGTTACTGTAAAGCTGAAATAAAATGACGAACATGAAAACAACAAAATTGTGCTGATTGTTGGAGCTGGGTATTCCTGCAGCCGGGAGTCAGTACATGCCATGTCAGCACTCTTCCATCATTTTTTTTTTACATGTTATTTTTAAAAAATCTTTTCTATGTTTTTATAACTGTTTTATCAAAAACCTCCCTGACTGCAGCCTGGATTTGTTCAAAAATTGATTTTTATGCATTATTTTTGGATCAACAAGACTTAAAAGGAAAAAAAAAAACACTTAAAAAAGTGTCTTAAAACTGAATATATAATGAACTCATTAGAAACATAATTAAAAATTTAAAACCAGTTGAAAAATGGCAAGAATTCACAATTTACGTTTTTCAATCATAGGAAGGTTCTAAGAGCTTCAAAATGCAAAGACTGCAAAAAGCCAAGGTGGCTGTGAAGGAGTTGTTAGGGGAGTCATCCTGTAACGGGCCGCTGGTTTGATCCCCTGTTCCAGCCGTTTCAGTTGTTGTGTCCTTGGGCAAGATGCGTCACCTGCCTTGCCTACTGATGGTGGTCAGAGGGTCCAGTGGCGCCAGTGCATGGCAGCCCCACCTCTTTCAGTGTACCCCAAGGCAGCTGTGGCTACAGTGTAGTTTACCATCATCAGTGTGTGAATGGGGGAATGTCTGAAGTGGGGTTTGGAGGGACTTGATAAAGCACTATATAAGTTCAGTCTATTTACCAAGAAGGAATGGAAGTGAGACAAAAAAAAACTTGAGTCAGCATTTTATTGCAGATAAGTAAACTGAAATAAGCCGCTGTTGGCTGTCCGTCAGACACTCGGATCCTCAGCCCAAATTAAGTTTGTCACTGGTGCCAGCTGCAGTCCCATAACCATCAGACTTAAAACTCTTCTTTTGCAGATGCTGCAAGAGGAGTTTTTCGGTCGTAGAGAAAGATGGTTTAATTGTGTTTTTTATTCTTTTTTTTTTTTTTTTTTTTTACATGAGATTAATGTGTTTCCTGCTCCCTGAAACTGCAATGTGCTTCAAATAGGATAGGCTTAAACATTTTACAAAAAAATAGTTGTGTGTACTATTTATTCATCTTCAGTTTTACTTGGTCTTTAGACACAATTTAAAAACTGTTGTATTTGTGTTTGTTTGTTTGTTTCAATCATGAATTGTAATATGAATACAAAACAAGTCATCCAATAAAAATAAAAGCAATGATGCATACAAAATCAAAATGTCAAGGAAAACAGAACTAATGTATGTATAGTTTGAAGTCTACCTTTTTGACACAATTTATAACACTCAGAGTTGTCCTTCACACAGAAATTGAGGTTGAAATCACGTGACTGGAGGACGTCATGACGCTGACTCCTGAAAAAGAGGAGAGGTTATAAGTGACGGGAGCTTTTATTTTTGCACATGCACACAGTAGGAGGACGGTTCAGCAGCAGACGAGCGACGTGATAATAAGGGAGTCTGTCTCCAAAGGCTGCAGCACTACTGTGGGCTAGATGCGTGCGGAGGATGGAAAGGAGTCCGTCGCTTCTGACGACGGCTCGGACCGAACAGAACCTGACGAGAGCCTGAACAACACGGTGAACAAGCAGCTTCAGGTCTCTAGTTTGACATGTTTTAGCGTCGTGGCAGCGAGAAAACGCTATTTGAATCTTTTATTAATTTCGGAAAATAAAGCAGCGCATAATAGTGCTAGCTTACAATAAAGCTAGCATGATGTATAGCTGAGGGTCAGCTGTTGATAACATCATCAGGTCGTTTAATAATAAAACAGTCAGACACTCGTCTGTTTCTAATGTGCCCTGTTAATATTATTATTTTAGATAAACGGGATGTCACGGTTTGAACGATGGTTTATGGCTTGTATAAATAAAGGTAAATAAATAAATAAATGACATCATTGATGTGTGATGATGGGCAGGTGCTGGAAGAAGGGTCCAATCTGCTGCGCAGGATGGAGATTTGTGTTGCTGAAGTTGAGAGGAGGAGTGGGAAGAATGCAGTCAGCATGCAGGAGACGTTCACTGTCTACCTGATTGAGACCAGGTGAGCAGGTCTGGTTGTTAGCGAAATATCTCATGAACTATAGACACAATATAGACATACAGTACACACAAATTTAAAGTAAACAACTTATAACTCTTTGAGGTCAAGTCGATTCAAGAAGGCTTTCATATCAAACTGATCTTAAAAACACAAAAAGACTGTAAAGCAGTCAGTTTTATAGACATGAACATGACATATTTGGTGTAGTAGTAACTGAGACTGATCCTCATCACATGATCTGAGCACCAACAGGCTGTACAAGATTTTGTTTAATATTTTAACAAAATATTTCCAGAAATAACTGAAAAGGTTTTTATTTAAACTTCACATAAATAAACCCTAGATGTGCATCCACATTAGCTAATGCAAACTGTCCACAATTACAAATTTGTCCAAATTAAATGGTAGGAGCAGTAAGATTTTCTCAGTGTATTCTCTGAGCACATCCCAGAATATTGCGTGAGATCGCACATTTCCAAGGGTTTATTAAAACAAGCACCACTTTGTCATTTCTCAGCACAGGACTTTTGTTTAGGGCAGCTTCAAGGAATGCTGGGTCTTTATTTAAACGGACATGTGGTGTTTCAGCTTGCATTAACATGTACTTCCTCTGATTATGACAGTGCATGGATGAACTTCTGTGTTTCGTCTCAAAACAAAAATCTCACTTGGTTTTACCTTTAAAGGTTAATGGATGCAGTTGCTGAGGGCCGTAGCCCACCCCCTGACTCTCTGTGGAGAAGATACAGTGAATTTGAGCTACTGAGGAACTACCTGATCGTTTTGTATCCTTACATTGTGATGCCCCCTCTGCCAGAGAAGAGGGTAAGTTCAAAGCTGCTGCTGCTACTTACTGTATATTGCTGCAGGTCTTAGATTTTTTTTCCAGATGTTTTTAGTGGTGTATCACATTAATATTAAAATGTAACCTCCTTTAGACTTGATTAGAAACCATTAACAGTTCAGGGGGACCTGTTATGCACAGAAGAAGTGATGTCACACGCAGTCATAGTGGGCTTTGTTTGTTGAAGTAACCAAACAAGCTACGTGTGTTAGCATGTGGGATTCTGAAGTTCTTGAACTATTAAAGTATTATCAGATCTGCTTGTTAGGTCCAGCGTTTACATTTAATCTTGCCTCTTGACGGATTCTCTGGCGCAGCATTTTATCTTTGGAGTGGAAAGTAAAATAAACTTAAGCATCAATTCCAACCCGTTAGTATTGATGAGGTCTGACTCTTAGCATCATCTGTTCATTCTCACTCATCCAGGATATAGGGAATGAAAAGAAACAAAATCAAGCAACTGGACTTCTGTTCTGTGCTGCAGTTGTTTGTTTGCTCTCTCAGGGGGGGCTTACACTCGTACACTTTGAAAACCCCTGCCCTAGTGCATTATTAGGCTGGCTGCCTCCCCACCGGGCTAACGTTAATTAAAAAGGACGTCACTCACTCGTCATCATTGAGCAGTGAAGCTAAAAACTAATGCGATGCCCCTCATCTTGCAAAAGATTAGTCAGAGTGATCAGTAAACTCTTTAGAGTTTAATGAAACATAAAAAATTTGACGAGGCGCTGATACAGCCATAACTCTCAGAAAAGCTTCTCTATGCCATCTCCCTGCAAGTACCCACCAGCTGCGGACCGCGGAACGGGGCGGATAGTAAGCGTGGTCACGGCTTGTAGGGAACGTGGTTGGACGTAGTTGGACAGAAAGCAAACAGCGATTTTGAAAAAAGCAGTTTTGAAAAAATGGAGGAACCACTCCAGCAGCACCTGCGGTCAGCTCGAAGCAGAACAAAATGTAGCCACACTCCGAAAACCTTTGAGTAAAATTGTATTTAAGTGAAATATTTTGAAAGGCAAGTATATATTTGAGTTCTACAGGGTTACATTCTCGCCTGAAAACTTTCTAAAAGTTAGTTTTGTGTCAAGGAAAAAGAGAAATCTGAAAATGTTCTCACAGCTTTATTTCCTGGTTTAGATTCAGACAGCTTTCACCTGCAATGCATCATGGGATTGGGTAGGTGAAAAAGGATGATTTCAAAGCAGTTTTTATGTCCAGACACCCCTTTTTCAGATAAATTGGGGGTCCAGGGGTGTGTGGGCACTGATTGGTGGGCCTGATGGATAGATCTTCTTCAGAGCTAAACAACAAAAAAAAAAATCTGAAGCTTCCAAACAGTGGAAGAAGAGGAGGGAGCTAAGCCAAGTATCATGATTATTAGTCAAGTAAATGAAAGTCACCCTGTTTCTTCCCCTTGTTTGGCCACCACTGAAGGGCTGAACATCTTACCAATTCTCCTACATTGCCATAGGATGGTTAGGGTTCAAAAAGTGAAGACAAATCTAGTTTTTCTCTTTTTGCAGGCAGAGTTTGTATGGCACAAGCTATCAGCCGACAACATGGACCCAGACTTTGTGGAGCGACGCAGGGTTGGCCTAGAGAACTTCCTGCTTCGAGTCGCTTCTCATCCTGTTCTCTCGAATGATAAGATCCTGTACCACTTCCTCACCAAGGTAAAACAACTCTGGGCAGTTCTGATCAAATGATAGTTTATTGATTGTGGTCTGGATCTGGTCCCAGATAAGTTCCTCCTGGAAGACTGAAGGTTCTGTGTAGTATCTTAGCTGTTTCTTGGTCTGCACTCTTCTGGACAGAGACCTCATAGGTTTTTTCTGGTATCTGTTCAAGCCAATATACCAGTTTAGGTGGTCATAGGTTCAGCTCGGTACTTCTGTCTTCCCAGTAGAGGGTGGTTGTTTACAGCTTATGCAATTTCCGGTTAGCTTCTTAGCTTAGCATCCTTTACAGTCCAGCTGCCACACTGCATGTGTCATGGCCAAATGTTAGCAATTAGGTTAAATCAGATCTAATCGTTTAAAATTTCAACAGAGACCACTCTTTAGCAAGAAATCATCTCCCAGTAGCCGAGGGTCCTGACTTATACAAAGCAAAGCGTAGAACAAGGGGCTGGTTTTTACCAGGCTAGTATTTCCCCTGTCTGCCCCATAGTTTTCTTATGGGTTTTTTTCTGCAGAGAAGCACTTACAATATGGAGAGTATAGAAAACTAGATTGGATTTATTCTGGACCACAGCTAGAGGAAAAAGGTTTCAGGTAGTTCTCAATTCAATTCAGTTTATTTATATAGCGCCAAGTCACAACAACTGTTGTCTCAGGGCATTGTACACAAAAAACAATAAATCTAAAGAAGCCAGCAGACTGCCCCAAATCTTCTCACTCTATTTTACCTGTAGATCATTGGTTTCTAGTTGCCTGTTGAAGTAGACATGTATTTCTCTGTGTGGCAGGAGCATGGCTGGAAGGAAATGGTGTATGAGACAGAATTCCAGGCAAAGGTACTGGATATTTGTAGAGATGTATGTTCTATAATCAGCTAAATATATTCAATCCTTGTGATTCTTAAACATTTTTTATTACTTGCTTTTCAGGCTGATTCCAGGCTCCGAGCGCTAAATGCCACCTTCAGGGTGAGAAGTCCAAATAAGTAAGTTGAGTTTGAATCAGAGAATGGTTGAGTTTGGTTTAAAATTTTAGTCGAAAAATAACATTTCTGTCAGGTAAATTGTTTATCAAGTTACCCCAGTTTTGAAGAATGACAGACAGCAGCAGCAGATGAAGTCTGAGCCTTTTTACTTGCAAGGGTTCAAAGGTTTACACACAGTACAGTCATTCACCTCAGCAAGGATGAACACAGCTCATTTTACTAGGGGCACTTTATACTCATTAAGGCATAACTTCCCCATTACTCTAATGTTCAAACTTTCAGTTACAGGACCTTGTCTTGTTATCAGCTTGCAGATGACTGCAGGAAATCAAAACGTGGGCCTCAGTTTCTTGCCTAAAGTTGATAAGTTCATGATGCACAGTACAAGATGAAAAAAACAGTTTCTGTTTTTGTAAATTGAATTTACTTATTACTAGGGGTGTCCCAATACCAGTTTTTTATATACCAATACCATACACTGACAGGACACAAAGAGAGGCAGTGAGGGTTCAGGTGTCTTTGAGATGTGTCAGAATAGTGGGGAATCAAACCGCCAACTCTCAGATGAATGACTCCCCTAACCACTCAGCCACAGCCATCTGACCTGTTTGGCCTTGTTGACCTCTTAGCAAAGATCACAATATTTCCAACAATTACTATTAATAATTTATCAAAAGTTGAGAGCTACAGGTGAAAATTATGAAGGTTGGACCTCAGTTTGTAAATTAATAATAAAAATGAAGACAGTTTATTTTTTTTGGTCATAAGCTGTATTATTCTTATAATGTTACAAGCAGAAGCATGCCTTTGAATTATCAAAACATTGTAACATCACATAAAATAATTATTGACTAGATATTAATAAACCTTAAATTTTCTATACTTATTGCAACTTTTTGTTTCAAACCTGAGCAGATAAGAAATGTAAACGTCTAATGCTTTCTGTTTGTGTTTATTCTTTTTAACTTAGACACTTAATGGAGATGAAGCACTACAGTGACGAGCTTCAGTCTCACACATCCCAGCTTCTCCGATCACGAACTGTAAGTTCTTCCTCTCTGCCTCGCTCTATCACCCACTCTTTCATTTATTTCTATCATAAATATTAAATCATAAAAGAAAAGTTTTTGTATTTGGCTATTTAAATCGTCTCCACCTTTTTAAAGGAACAGTGTGTAATAACTAACGACATGTAGAGGTTGAGGTTCCTTATTGCAACCAACTGAAAAATCATTCCACAAACCCCTGTTTACCTGTTGGGACACCACATCAGTTTTACCGATGATACTTATTCACCCTTTTTTAATCAGACTAATCAGATTAAAAGTTAGTTATTCAATTTTACTGCAGAGATACCAAAGTGCTTCGGCTGTTGAGTTTCCAGACTCCTTTGGAAATCACCTCTGAGCACTTGTACACTTGTTTGTGTTTCCTATAGAGGGTTGCTGACAGGTTGTATGCTGTGTACAAGGTCCATGGGAACTATGGAAGAGTTTTCAGGTTTGATTATAAACTACAATAATATTTTATGTGTCTAAACTGATTAAGATTTGATTATTTTTCCCAACCTTACTTTCAGAAAAAGTGAAATTCTTTCTCTGCAGTTGTTTTGCTTCTTAGTGAAAAGGAAAGTAAATAAAAATGGAAGGTGTAGTGTGTGTGTGAGAGAGAAAAGATTTGTCCTGCTTGGTAGCCAATGTGTGTTTGCATCCATGTGTTCACTGCAGTGAATGGAGTGCCATAGAGAAAGAGATGGGAGACGGACTGCAGAGTGCTGGTCATCACATGGATGCGTAAGATGATACTGTCTTGTCATAAATCTGCTTGTTATCAGCTGTTCAAATTGATCCTTTCATCAAAGACTTGAGCTGTGTTTTTAACACTGCTGGTTGTTTTGGTGTAGATATGCTGCCTCTATAGATGATATCTTAGAAGAAGAGGAACATTATGCAGATCAGCTGAAAGAATATCTGTTTTATGCTGAAGCTCTGAGGTAAGTTTCTAAAGTGTTTCCAAGTGTTTGCTTCTAGCTTGAGTTTTGAATGTTTTGAACAAAGTTATGTTTTCAACTTGTTCACTTTTAGGACCAGTACAGGAGTTAATTTAACAACCTAACATAGCAATACATAGTGACTAGGGCTGGGCAATAAATTAATAACAATATACAGGGGTTAGACAATGAAACTGAAACATCTGTCATTTTAGTGTGGGAGGTTTCATGGCTGAATTGGACCAGCCTGGTGGGCAATCTTCATTAATTGCACATTGCACCATTAAGAGCAGAGTGTGAAGATTCAATTAGCAGGGTAAGAGCACAGTTTTACTCAAAATATTGCAGTGCACACAACATTATGGGCGACGTACCAGAGTTCAAAAGAGGACAAATTGTTGGTGCATCTGTGACCAAGACAGCAAGTCTTTGTGATGTATCAAG
>JARVGW010222505.1:0-12727 GCA_031762495.1 Anablepsoides rubrolineatus | reverse complement strand
CGGCGTATCGGTTAGACTGATGTCAAAATAATCGGTATCGGTATCGGCCTTCAAAAACCTGTATCGGTCGACCCCTATTCTATACCAACTTAAATCTGTAATAAAAGTTCACGCATCTCCATGTCCCTCATGGCCACCCTCCTTCGTAGACGACTCGCACAGACCCCTCCCCAACAAGAGAAATAAGAGACATTTCAACACAAAGCACCACAGCAATGTTTACTTTATAAAGTCTGCATTCCTCATGCATATGAGGTGGGGGGTATCAACTGCTGGAGCACAAAGCATGAGAAAAAGGAAGGAAGAGTGGTGAACTTAGGTAAAAAAAAACAGGGAAATGTTTGTGTTATCTAATTAAGTTATTGTTTTTATCATCCTATAGGCTCTGAGAAAATAATTGATGTTGAGGTTTTGAAAAGATCAATGAGATTACTGTAAACATCTGTATTTCTGCAAAATGATGGAAAATCTGTTCATGTGAGCAGAGATCAGCACTTGTCATCTTCCAGACGCAGGACAGAGCACATGCCTGAGCAGACCAATCACTTGCACTGACAGTGATCAGCTGACACATTTAAATACACCTTAACATTCATGAGGTATATTTCATTGACCGTTTATGGTTGAGTGTAACCCTGACCATGTAGAGGGCAGAACTTGAGGTAAACTGAGGTTCAGCTGCGATCTATAAATGAAAATTGCTTGAAGGTGCGTGTGCACATGATATTATAAATTTGAATTTATTTTGGCATAAGCAAATTTCACCTTTTGGCCATACATTCAGTTTTAGTATGGTTTCCACACAATCTTTATAAATGAGGCCCCAGTACAGTTGGTCATTTGGTTGTAGGACATTTCAATCTCTTGGCTCAGAGAGAGTTTTAACAGGTGAGGGAAGTAAATTAACTTTTTTCACTATGCTAAATAAAAGTAAATAAATTATAAACCCCAAAATATTGTATTTTGTTTGTTTTCTCCACACATACTCAAAAACTAAAGTCTACATATTTAGACTAGTTAGTCTAGTCTATATGTTCTTTTTGTGTTTGTATACATTTTCACTGGGTATTGTTCCTCCAACAGACAAGAAATATGATGTTAGACTGCCTTCAGAGTCTCATTTTGTTTTCAAAAGGTTTGAATCTGATATAATATTTTTGTTCATTACAGTTTAAGTCAGTTTTACACACCAAAGCTTCATAAGTTGGAGTAAGTATTTTTCAGAATTTATTCTTATAACATGTATAAACCCTAACCCTATCCCAGTATAAACTGTTTTATGTTTTTTTTTACAACTTTTAGTTAAGTAATAGTGCCCTTTTCTTCTCAGATCTGCTCTGAAACAAAAAGACCAAGAACTGAAATTATTAAAAGACAGGTACTGAACAAATAGACAGCTGAAACAATATATTTATTGGTTGGTAACCTGATGAATAAACTTGTAACTCGTTCATAGACTGGCAGAACATGTAAGTGTTTCACTAAAAGTGGGAGACATTGAGAGCATGAACAACCAAGTCAGTAAAACTAGACTGACAGAGATGTATGACAAACTGAAGCTGCTATATTGGCCTCAAACCAAAGATCATCTCAGAGCCAAGAAACTAAACCCAAAGGATGTTAAGAATTTGATTCAGGTAAAGTAAATTAGTCTTCAAATATGATTTACTTTGTCTTTGCTATTATTTTGATTTATGTTTGACGTAATTTAAATTGTTTGCAGAAAACCTTTAAAGAAGCAGCAGAAGTAATGAAAAGGAAGAAACAGGAGATAAATGAGACATTTGGACTAAATGATTCCAGCAGTGGAGACACTCCTCAGAAAGTACTGACCTGTTTAATTGTGGTCTGGATCATCGATGCAGCTTCTAGATATAGATTTGTGTGAACAGTATCATTCATGTGTTCCAGGTTAAGGAGTACAGACAGTTAACAAATCAGAACCTGCAGATGGCTCTGTTCCACAGCAGCAAAGAATATGTTCTGAAGGTAGGAGGGTAACATATTATAGATAAACATTTGGTGATACAACTAAACAAACTTTAACATTGACTAATTCTTCCACAGACATGTTTCTTTGAACATGGGGGTCAGTACTCACAGGACGATCTGAGACCATTGACCTCTGAATGCTTCTGGTTGGGCTGCTTAATGGCTTTAAATAATCCTCCTCTTCAGCCTGACTGGGAGAACCATGGCCCTGGGATTAACTCTTGGGACATTTTCCCTCCTAACATTAAGACAACTGACATGTAGAAAAGCTCACTCATTTGTAAAAACAAAAAAGCGTCTGAATTTACTTCATTTGTATTAGCTAATTGTTTAATCATAATAATTTTACTTCCTTTTATGTTAGCTTCTAAATAGAACATGAGGATTTTCATAAAAGACTATATGGTGTTTATATTTTTATATAATACTGTTAAGGTACACCCTTTCTAGGATCTCCAAAGCTCAAGCTTGATGTGAAGGTGAGACAAAATCAGAATCAGAAGTAAATGCATTGACAAAGTAGAAGTGCAAAACATGCAATCTAAACAAAAATAAATAATAAATAAATAAAATAAACAAATAAATGTGAAATAATGTGGTAAAAATAGGTTGAAAACGCTCATAGTCATCCTGAAAGGTATAGGAGGCCAAGAACTGGAAGAGGGACAGCATTTAAGATGTAAAATACAGGAACTACATGCAGCTGTAAGGAGAAAAGCAGAAGTAGTGCTAGGGTGGAAAAAGTAGTGGTGCCTGAAAAAAGCAGAAAGGACAATGCTCTGAGACAGTGTTGTGTTTCTAAAAGAGGAAGTGATAGTAAGCAGAGCACAAAGACATGTATAATAAAAAGTTGAAATAAAATGAAGTTTATAGGAAAGTTAATATTCAAATATATAACCAATGTGTTACCAGTTATTGTGATTTAAATGTTGATTTAGTTGATTTTCAGCATTAATAGAGTGTATGCAGGTGATGAATCAATGAAATAATGTATTCAATGTTGTCTGATAATGACGTAAACTGTCCTTTTTGTGTAAAAGCAGAACATGAAGTGGGTAAGAAATGTATGTGAAAGAACAAGAAGAAAAAATAAATAGGCCCTGGGTGGGTTCTTCTTTAGTGAAATGTTTTGTCTCTCCTCCAAGAGAGTTTTGCTTTTTAATTTTTCTACCTGGATTACTGAGATTCATCAGGACATATGTGAAAGAAGGACAGTGTTGATTAAATGCTATTTTTTTAGTAAAATGTCATTAAATGTTTTTAAAATGTGAGGTGGATTTTGAGTGTGAAAGGTTGAGACATACTGGGAAACAACCATTAGAGAAAAGAAAAATTTGAGGAGCGTGTATGTAACTTATCACATGGGAAAGATTCTGGGAGCATCCCAAGGAGCTCTAAAAGTTTATAAAAAGTTTGCAAAAAGGAACTTGATCTTTTCTCACTCCAATTTACAGAGTACGGTTCTGATCTGTTGGTTACTAATGGGGGACTGAGCACTGTGATCAACGTGTTCTAGGCTCAGATGTTCAGAACAAAGAGTAATGTATACAGCAAAAGTATTTAGACTGGCAATAGGTAGTTCTAGTCATTTTTAGCTGTTGAGACATGAGAAAATTACAATTATTCCACTTTAGCCACCCTCCTTTTCAAAACAGATCCCAGCCCAACATTTTGGTTCGGGCTTAGTGTCCCAGAATGTAGGTATTGTTTCACTTTCTCAATTACTTTAGTTCATTTAAATTTCTTTATTTTTATTATATTACAGGTAACTTCTTAGGGTAAGATAAAATATTTGATTTTTGAAAGTTGTTTTGAATATTTTAGTTACTTACAGAATTGGAAAATGGTTTGAATATTTTGATGTGTTGAATGACAATTGAGATCCTCAACTGATGAATATTGATCATTTTTGACTGTAATCACACTATTTATGCACTAATAAATTCAAGCAATCAGAAAATTCTAATGAAGTTTGGACATTCAAATTCTTAGTGTCACTATTAATTCTTGCACTTTCTTGTGAGTTTTAAATTGGTAAAGGTCTGAGTTCATGAATTGTTTTAGCAGGGTTGTTACAGGTTGTGAAGTAAAATATTGTAATGACAAAATGTGTGTTCTCTTTTTGAAATCATATAGTCAAGAAATCTTTGTATTAGTAATATGTAGATGACTGGCCAAGCTGGACCCAGCATCAGTGAGCACATCACTGGAGTGTGACTCCAGCACTCCTGGATGGGAAAAACAAGCCCATCCCATGTCATCAGAAAATGTCAGACCATAAGTAACCATTTCAAAATCTCATCAACTATATGATGATTATTATTTCTGTAAGTTAGAAACATTTATTCATGACATTATAACTACTTATATTTCTTGTCATTACAGGTTTTTGGATGATGGTGTAATGTATGACACCCATAGGTGTCATAGGGGGGAATTGAAGTAAAATATTGTAATGACAGAATGTGTGTTATCTTTTTGAAATCATATAGTTAAGAAATCTTTGTATTAGTAATATGTAGATGAGTGTTTTAAAGCTGCTGTATGTAACTTTTATAAAAATGTATTTTTAACATATTTTTTCACACTGTCACTATGTCCTGGCAGATTGATATTAGACAGATAATCTGTGAAAAATCTACAGTCCTCTGGCTTCTCCTGGTGGTACTACAGCTCTCTGTAAAATCCCAGCGGTCCCCGCTTTGAACAACCAATCAAAACCGAGGTTTGTTCGTGAACGAGCTCCTCACGCTCATCCCCCTCCCGTCCCTGCCTGCAGCGCGCATCCGCGGCCGCGCACGTTCTCGTCAGCTGCAGCTGTAGCAATGGCGGAGAAAGAAGCTAATACTTTTACTGGAACAGACGTTCCAGTAAAACTTCCAATTCCACGACTGGTGCCCTTTCTGAAACCCAACACAGGGAAACCAAAGATGACCCAGGAAGAAATAAAAGAAAAAAGGAAGGAGTTTGATCGAGCCAGATCTAAAACTAGAATAAACATCGGATCGGCTTTTCAAAGGTGGCGAGAGCTCCTCGTCCTGAAAGGATTGAAAAACGATGCCGAGTTAGCAACATTCCTGCTTAACAAGTAAGTGTCTTTGTTTGATTCATTTATTTTTTAAAACTATACAACAAAGACAACGATGGTTACAGGATCACTAGTAATAGCGCAAATGCCATTTACTGACGATGGTATCTACAACAGGCTAACAACTTAGTTTTCGGGACTAGAGCAGACCATGTGATGATAAATGCTAATGGTAGCAGCTAACTAATTCAACCCCAGTATTGTTTCGATACATACATTTAGTTATCCTAACTTATTTTGTTGTGGATCATAACTAAAGCCATGCAGATATGATGAAAGTACTGTAACTGTGCGCGTTCTGTGTCTAATAATATACAAAGTAACTACATTATGAAGAGAGGCCTGATCACAACAACTAGAACTTAGCCTATTGTGTGATGATTTGGTGTTCACAATCAAAAAGTGTGTTTGTTCTCATACACAATATATGTTGTTTATGATTACTTTTAGTGTAATGTAAATTGTTATAACAATTATTATAATCAGCAGCTGTGGCTATTTCCAATGGGAATGAATATAATAATTCAGTTACAATCATGACATTCTGGAACTATACTGGGTAATGTTTCACTGTCTGAAAGTAATCTTACTGTAAAAGAGAACTTCAGCGTTGTATTTTAGGAGTATTTAACATAATGAAGTGTGTATATTATTTTTAAAATAGCCCTGATTAATTATGCATGGTATGGTTTATTATAGTTTTGAGGTTGGGGCTTTGGCTGTAACATCTACACCAGCAAAACGTCAGAGGACAACACATCTGTTTCCTGCCCTTTCCAGTATTGGTGGCTCATCCTCTGATCGGTAAGTAAATTGTATTTATAGCTTAAATTGCCTAGTTCTCTGTGTGTATTTAGCCTCAGCAGAAATCATGGAGTGTTATTAGATGTTTGGTCTGATATATTATTATGTAAGATTCATTCTACAAACATAATGATAATTTAGAATTAAATGTAAGTTGTTAGAGACAAAGCATATGAAACGGGATATATTTAAGACTTAAATAAATGTGATTGAAATAATAACTGATTATGTTTTGAATTCCATTATATGATTTTATACAGAGATGACGACTTTGGTGAAGATATGAGAAGCGGTGAATTTGGGGAGACTTCCATTCAGGTTTTGGAAACAAGGTATGTAAAGACAAATTGTATTTATGTTGAGATTATTTTATGGTTTGGATTGCAATTAATATAGCTATATATTTTTTCTTTTAGTATGTCTTCGCTGGACATTCATGACGACATTGATGAAAGTGACTTCAATAACATTCAAAACTCTGTGTAAGTATTATTTGTACATATTTACTCTGATATTTTACATGTTGAGTATCACATACTAATATTTATATCCCTTTACATAGTATTGACTGGGCTGAAGACAGAACATGGGCACCACATGAGGAAACACAAGACATTTCAACATCAGAGGAAGAGGAAACAGAGTTTGACAGTGATGATTATGACAGTGATGAAGATGATGAGGAATACATCCCTCCTCTATGTGTTCGGTAAGTTCATAAACATAACTTGTCTTTCATGAAAATTAATTTATTTTCTCATTGCTTTTTTGTATTCAATTAGGCCTGGTGATGCCATTCAGCAGAAACTGTGTTTAGATGCTCTTAAAGCCATCAGCATGGAGGACACTGTGCTTGACATTCTAGACACAGAGTCAATGGAATCTAAACCAGTGCCAGAACTAATGAAAGTCCTGTGTGAGGATGACATTGTTGAACATCCTGCAGCCATCACTTATCATGCTTGTTTAAAACAACTTGCTGAGTATCTGTTGCTGCCAATCCCAGTCTGCACAGTGAAAGACCCACTGACATCTGCGGAATGTCAGGCCCCTGGACCATTCCAGATCCATATCAAATCTAGAGGAACGGGTGTCATCATGACATGGGTAAATGACATTACTACTTTGTTTTAACTCCATTATCACAATAGTTAAAATATAATGTGAAAAGTTTTCATAAATATGTTTTCCAGATCTGTCGTAACAATCACTGTGTGTGGCAGTGGAACTCACAGCCTTCTTTCAAGTATGGGATGCAAGCTGGGGACTTACTTTTGGCATCAAACATAATCCTGTCTGGCAACAACTATAACAAAGTCGCATTGCTCTTTAAATTCATGAATATGCGAACAGTGGATAAGTCAACCTTTTATAAAATACAGGACACATATTGTGTTGACACCATCAAAGACTTTTGGGACAAAAAAAGAGCAGAAGTTGTGTCCAGACTACAGTCAAAGGACAAAGTTGTAGTACTTGGTGAGTATAATATTAAATTATAACACCCCAGACAATGTTCTTGCATCTTAGACAATATTGTCTCCAGAATTGACAAGAAATATCTATTTATTGTTAAACTTTTATTTTTTATAGCTGATGGGCGTATGGACAGTCCTGGGTTTTGTGCTCAATACTGCACCTACACCGTGATGGAGAATGACAGCAAAGAAATCCTATCCATAGTCAACATAGACAAGCGAGAGACTCGGAGGAGTTCTGTGATTATGGAGAAGGAAGGGTTTATCCGGACTTTTGACCAGCTCAACCGGGATGTTAAACTTGCAGAAGTGTGCACTGATGCACATACACAGATATCAGCTCTATTCAGTAAGTCAGATACACTCATTGTAATAGTAAGTGTTTGCATGACCTCGTAGAATTTCATCTTACATTGAAACAGCATCACTAATTTATTTTTTCTTTTGCTGATCTTTGGAAGACCCTGTCAAAGGAAAATACAAGGACAGTGGTGTGCTGCACTCTCTCGACATGTGGCATGGTTCCAAAAACTTGGGAAAGAAAATACATGCAGTAGGCGTATAGATTTAAAAAAATTAAGACATCACAAATGTCATTCTTGTACAACTTTTGCCACAACTTTTAATTTGTCTCTTTATTTGTGTTTATTTAGGCAGGGCAGCATAGGGGTTGTTCAATTCTTTTGCAGTGGAACAAGGACATCTGCAATCATTTCTGGTTCTGCTGTAAGACAGCTGAAAACTACAATGACTTCTTTGTGAGTAATATTACTACTCAACAAAACATGCTTTATGTAATTATGTTTTATAATTATTCAGCACTGAGGTGATTTTGACATGAGGGTTGCATAAGACCTGTTTGTTTCTAACTTGGTATTGTTCCTAACTGCATTACTGTTATCAAATTAATAGACAACAGTGAAACACTGGGCAAAATGCAACCACTATACACAGATTTTATAATTAATTATTGGAAATTGTTGTCAATTTTATAATTCAGGACATGTGGATTGGCCTTCTTCACCACGTCACTGGAGAGCATGAGTGGTCACTGGATGCCTGTCAGCATGGTCCCTTAGAGGATCAGAGAGACAAGGTGTGGATCGAGAAGGGGTCAGTGGCCCATCAGGCTTTATCAGAAATCATTTTGAATGAACGCTGGCTGAAGGAGGTTCCCAAGTACCTGAAATTTAGGTAGTAATAATTAATGTTATTCTTTTCGTAGTTTTTACTCTCAAAAAATATTCATTGTTTCTTCCAGTATTGCCTTTTTAAATAATGTATATAATCTGACAGTTCTCACTGAATTTTCAGGTCAACTGCTGAGTTGGAGTCTTTCCACAATCACATTTTGATGTATGCCAGCAAGCGATTCAGTTTCAGTCCTCCTGTCTATGAAGCACGAATCTTACTGGCAGGCCTGGATTACAACCACCATGTTCACAGACCACCAAAGAGAAAGCCTGATGGCTCCATACAGTATGTAACATACACAACAATTTATCAAGAGTCTTAAAGCCCTGTAACATAAGGTTTTTTACACCTTAGGCAAACTTATCCAACATTTTTTATGTCTAAATTAATATTTAAAGTTACTTATCATATCTGTTAGCATTACATAAGGTAAAATCCTAAAACAAGGATACTTTTTTTATAATTACATGTTAAACTTCTTATGTAATTGACTCATTTTTTCTAAAACGTTGTAGTGTGACAGGGCCTTCGGTTATATATCTGATTATTAGCACACATTAAAAAAATATTATATTGCTGACAACAGCTTCACCATATCATGTCAGAAAATAATCATGTTACTGTTCTACATAGAATTATAGCCTGTTTAAATAGATATTAATTTTTATTTTGTAATATTAAGAAATTAAACAGTATAAATAAATGTTTGAGGAATATATAAATTTAAAAATTAGCTTATTGATTTTTTATCAATAAATGCATATAATTAATTTTCTTCTTTTTTATTTTCTGTCTAATATCTAACTTCAGATATCGCAAACTCTATAATAAGAAGTCCAGAAAGTGGAGTTTGTATGCTGTAAAGGAGGAGAAAGACTACAGTTACATTCCAGAAATTCAGAGGGCCATTGTAAGAAAACGGGTGTCATCTGGACATGGGCTGCCTCGCCTTACTTCCATGAGAGCCAATGACCCACGTCAGTACGGTGTACTGTCTGGTGTGCCAGCTCCCACAACTCAGGAGCTACTGGAGACACAAGTCAGCAGGGGCCAGGGTAAGAAATAAATGTTTGTAACAAATCATCACTGATGTTTATTAACTTCATAATGCAAACTGGAAAGTAATTTCATTTAAAGAAGCTAAACCTCATTTGTCAAGACTGAATTGTATTTTTTTTTAAATATAACTTTCAGCCTCAGGATTAAATAATTTCTGATTAGAAATGTCTAACACTTTTAATTACTTGTGCTCTTTCAACAGGTCAAAAATTACCCCAGACATAGATGCTCGTGGAGCAATCGTCTGTCAGCATAAATTCAAATATTTACATATGTAAAAATAAATTCTATTTTTTAATTGCAACTGTCTTGATTTGTGATTTTTATTGTCATTACATGACAAGTGTTGACCCAGTGATTTGTCATCATTCCTACTGAAAGTAACTGTTTTGTAAATGATAATAAAGTTAATTGTATAATGTGCAATGCTAAAGTGAGCCTTTAGTTCTAAAAAATAAATTAATGAAAAACATTTTAAGCTCTTTATTAAAAAGTGTTATAAAAAACAAATATTTTAAATAAACAATTGTTAATCAAATAAAAAACACAACACACAGCAGCTAGATCCTCCTGGGAATAAATCCCCTGTATTGTCCAAGAGGATCTGGAAAGCGGTCCCGGATTGTCCACACACAGCAGCTTGGAATCACTACTCTGTGACCAGGACCCAGAGTCCCACACTGCCAGGCCACAAACTGTCTGTAAGCTGCATGTCGGAATTGCCGGTTGTCTTCGCCTTCATCTGGAAGGTCAACGACAGCACGCAGGTCATTCCAGATCCTCCTGGCCAGACGCAGGACTCCTGCATGCAGGATGTAGGCTTCCATGTGTGGTAATGTGGAAATGCAAAACTGTGGTTGTTGCCTGCAGCACTTCCTCTCTACCACAGTCGGCATTTCTCTGCATCTATTGCAGATGCACCATGACGGTTGCCCAGGGACAGGAGGTATGTTTGGAGGTGAAGCAGGTGTTGAATGGCTGAGGACATCAAAGATCAGGCTCGGATCACGTTCCAAACACTGCTCCAACACTTGTTGTGTTTGTTCCAAAGTCATATGTTGAATGATATCCTACACGTATAAAAATATGTTAGATAAAAGTTGATCATCCACAGATAATAAGCTAATATTAAAACAAAATATGCCTAAAGTAAAAACAGTATAAAAATTATTTTGAATGTGTATATCAGTATATATGTGTGTGTGTAAATATATGTATGTATATTTATGTAGGCTAATATATTTATATAACAGCTAGCTTACACGTTCATAAGCAGCCCTCTCCAATCTTAAATTGTCCACACGAGCCATGTCCTCTCTGCTGAGGTCATCTGCAGTTGAGCTCATTCGACGACCTCTGCCTCGTCTCCCACGCGACCTGCCTGATGCTCCACGCGAGCGGCTTCCTCTTCTCCCCATCCTTCGTCTCGTATCACTCACTCTGGGAGTGAATTCCTCGTCAGAGTCCATCGACACTGTGTCCAAACTCTAGCCGCGTAACATAAATATAAAATGTCACACACTGCAGCAAAGCAATAGCTGAAAAATACTAATTCACTGTTTTTTCATTTTTCTGAAAAAATCGTCATCTTACATTACATATAAAGTAACAGATGTAGCTACAGTTAGCGTGCTACACATAACTTATTGAAAGTGTTCTACATATTTTACTTTATTGCAAATACTCAAAGATTTGAGGAGAAAAAGGTTAATTCTTACCGGTGAATGTGCCATTGCTTGCCGTCTGTGTGACCAACACTCCTCTGTTTACTAGCTTGCGCGTTCACGAGTCAGGCCATGCTGTGGAGGAGGAGCTAAGGAGGCCGAGCTGCAGCTCAGCCGAGAGCAAGGGGGAGGGGCCAGAAAGCTGTTTCTGTTCAAAATTTTTCTAAGTCCAGTGTTTTCCAGAAACTACATACAGCAGCTTTAATATACAATATAATTGTGTGATCAGTAGATAAAAATGTATCAAAAGAAAATGCTGAGATGTAAGAATCACTAGTTTATGAAAACATGCATCAGACTGTCTGCTGACACCTACATATAACATTGCCCGGCTGAAGCATTGAGAATCAAAGAAGGAAAATCATATAGGCTCAGTTGTCACAAGAAAGGCTAGGTAGCAGCGTATTTATGAGTGAACACTTCAAAAGGAGGTTGTGTGATCATATATCTATAAATGAAATGTATTAAATTGAATCTGTTTAAGTAAAATGAATCTTTGATGTGTTGTATGTTAGGTTAAATGAAGCACAGCCTGTACTAACACGATGTGAAATATTGTATGCATGAATTAAAACACACAGTTGATGTTTTTTAAGAATTCACATAATTTAGAATTTAGTTTTAAGCGTGTAAAAATCTAGGGTCATGAAAAAAGAAAAGATAATGGTGTCATAAGTTCAGAGAACGGGCAACCACAAGGGGGCTCAGGAGTGGAGGGATAATATTGGCAGAGAAGCAGCCCAGCTGAGCAGAGAAGCAGCCCAGCTGAGAAGAGAAGCAGCCCAGCTGAGCAGAGAAGCAGCAGCTAGCCATCTGGTTGAGATCAGCCACCTAGCCCAACCTGGGTTCCCACACCAGGCATCAGGCTCTTCCACCAGGCCTAGCCACCGGGCTCAGCCTGAGCTCCACCACCAGGCATCAGGCTCTTCCACCAGGCCTAGCCACCGGGCTCAGCCTGAGCTCCACCACCAGGCATCAGGCTCTTCCACCAGGCTCAGCCTGAGCTCCACCACCAGGCATCAGGCTCTACTATCAGGCCTGGCCACCTAGCTTGACCTGGGCTCCACCACTGGGAAATGGGCTCCGCCACCAGGCCTAGCCACCAAGCCCAACCAAGCCCAAGAACAGAATAAAGTAGAATAAAAAAACACTGTAAAATGGGTCCAAAAAGAGCTCCCTCAATAGAGGAGATGGAAGACATTAAGAAATCCCTAGACTTTCTGGGTGAGGAAGTCTCAACTATCAGGCTACAACAAAAAAATATCCTGGATGAGGTGGAGGAGATAAAAGCTCTATGATTGCAAAATATGGAGAAGGATAAAAGAATTACCTTTCTTGAGAATCGTGTTGCTGACTTGGAGCAATATACTCATATGAATGACATTATT